>CM075454.1:3751514-3779014 GCA_037832335.1 Carallia pectinifolia | reverse complement strand
CCGCCTGGCTGCCTTGTCCAAGCTATCCTGGGCCTCCTCTAGCCGCTCTTGCTTAGAACGGGCAAACCAGTGCGCTGCCGGACATCTCCCTCCTGAGCTAGTCCTGGCCACAACGTTAGGAGTAAGGGCCTATTGCCCCATAGCTAGCTCATAGGGACTCATACCTGTGGAAGAGGACTTATGAAGATTGTAGCAAAATTTAGCCGAATCCAACAACTCAAGCTAATTCCTCTAGCTTGCCGTCACATAATGCCTAAGCTATTCCTCAAGTAGGTCATTGATCCGCTCTGTCTGGCCATCAGTCTGAGGATGGTTGGTAGTAGAGAATTTCAATTCCGAACCCATCATGTTGAACAATGACGTTCCAAACCTGCCAGTGAAACGAGGATCCCGATTGCTAACAATATCTTCAAGCAACCCAAAGTACTTTACTACCTGCTTGTAAAAAAGTTCAGGGGGTGTCTCTGCTTGACATGAAGAGGGGGTAGGAATAAACACCGCATACTTGGAAAATCGATCTACCACCACCATGACAGATCCCATGCCATCAATCTTCGGGAATCCGCCAATGAAATCCATCGAAACTGACACCCATGGCTTTGAAGGAATGGGTAGCGGCTGCAACAAACCTGCCTCCTTCTGCCGCTCCCTCTTGTCCTGCTGACAAGTGATGCACGTTTTGAGATATGCCTCGACATCATCATCCATTTTTGGCCAGTAGTAGTTGCGGGACAACAAGGACATCATCCTTTTGACGCTAGGATGACCAGCCCACTGTGAATCATGAGACTCCCGCAGTATACACGATTATCCTTTTGACATATGCCTCGACGTCATCATCCATCTAAGGCCTACACCACTGGGAACATATACACGATTACCCTTGGCATGCAATAAATCATTATCAAGCCAATATAGCCTTACCACACCCTCCGTGACTTGCTGTACCACTTGCTGACATGTGGCATCATGTGAGGCCTGATCCCTGATTTTGTCTAGCAAGTTACTCACACTTGAGTGAGGGCAACAACTGTCTCTTACAGTTGTCGGTGACTTAGGGCATCTGCCACCTGATTTTGCCTTCCTGGCTTGTGTTCCAAAGAAAAATCGTACTCAGCCAAGAACTCCTGCCATCGTGCCTGTCGTGCAGAAATCTTCTTCTTAGTCTGAAAGAATGTGTTAGCCACATTGTCGGCCTGAACCACGAACCTAGTACCTAGCAAATACACCCTCCATGTGCAAAGGCAATGCACCACTGCCAGCATCTCCTTCTCATGGGCTGAGTACCGCTGCTCTGCATCATTGTGTTTCCGTCTCTCATAGGCAATGGGGTAGCCTTCCTACACCTACACACCTCCAATGGCTTTGTTTGAGGCGTCAGTTAGCACACTGAAAGGCAACTCGAAATCAGGCGGCCTCAAGACCGACTCCGTGGACACCGCTACCTTCAACTTGTCAAAGGCTTCTTGGCAATCTGTGGTCTACCTCCAGGGTCTATCCTTCTTGAGCAAGTCTGTTGATGGGGCCACCTTTTTGGAGTAACCCTGCACAAACTTCCTGTAGTAGTTAGACAAATCAAGAAAGGATCTCAACTCAGACACTTTGGTAGGGGCCTTCTACTCCACTATTGCCTGGACTTTTCTCTCGTCCATTTTGACCTGCCCTCAACTCACCCTATGCCCAAGGAACATAATCTCTCACCGGGAAAACTCGCATTTTTCCTTTTCAACATATAATTGGTGCTCTCTCAACCTAGACAACGCCAACCATAGGTGGGACAAGTGATCCTCCAAGGACTCACTATACACAACAATATCATCCAGATATACAACCACAAAATGATCAATGAAGTCATGAAACACATCATTCATTAAATTACAGAAAGTAGTGGGGGCGTTAGTCAAACCAAATGGCGTCACCAAGAATTTGTAGGAGCCATAGCGAGTGATGCACGTGGTTTTCCCCTCTTCTCCTTCTGCAATCCTGACTTGCCAATATCCAGACCGCAGATCCAGCTTGGTGAAATATGAGGCTATCAACAAGTCCGCTATCAATGGAATAGGGTACTTGGTTTTTACTGTCACCTTGTTTAGAGCCTATAATCAACACACATCTGCAGGAAGCCATCGTGTTTCCTCTCAACTTAGGGATTTACAAGCCCACACGCTAGCCTCCCTAGCCGCTGAAGAAAAGTTGGAAAAGTGATTTGAGGGGAGAGGGTGGGACTAATTGAAGCGACAAAGGGCTGAATCTCAGTGGATCGTGGTAGCAAGGCCACTCAGCCACTTACAATACCCCGTCGCGTATTTAAGTCGTCTGCAAAGGATTCCACCCGTCGACTGGTAGAAATTGTAATTCAAGGCAGCAACCGCAACTCGTCCGCTGTGGGTGCTTGGCCCACGACACGTGTCTTTGGGGGCCATAGGGCCCTTACGGCGGGTCGACAATCGAACGATGGGCGCACGCGTCGCTCCGCGCCACTGGCTTTTCAACCAAGCGCGATGACCAATTGTGCGAATCAACGGTTCCTCTCGTACTAGGTTGGATTCTTGTTGCGACGTCGTCATCAGTAGGGTAAACTAACATGTCTCACGATGGTCTAAACCCAGCTCACATTCCCTATTGGTGGGTGAATATTTTAACACTTGGTCATTTCTGCTTCACAATGATAGGAAGAGCAGACATCAAAGGATCAAAAAACAACGTCGCTATGAACGCTTGGCTACCACAAGCTAGTTATCCCTGCGGTAACCTTTTTGGCACCTCTACCTTCGAATTCCGAAGGTCTAATGGATCGATACGCCACGCTTTCACTGTTTGTATTCGTATTGGAAATTATAATCAAACGAGCTTTTACCCTTTTGTTCCACATGAGATTTCTGTTATCGTTGAGCTCATCTTAGGACACTTGCGTTATCTTTTAACAGATGTGCCGCCCCATCCAAACTCTCCACCTGACAATGTCTTTCGCCCGGATCAGCCCGCCGAACGGCCTTCGTTCCAAAAGGAGGGGCGATGCCCCGCCTCCGATTCACAGAATAAGTAAAATAACATTAAAAGTAGTGGTATTTCACTTTTGCAGGCGGACCGGCTCCCACTTATCCTATACCTCTCAAGTCATTTCACAAAGTCAGACTAGAGTCAAGCTCAACAAGGTCTTCTTTCGCCGTTGATTCCGTCAAGCCCGTTCCATTGGCTGTGGTTTCGCTAGATAGTAGATAGGGACAGTGGGAATCTCGTTAATCCATTCATGGACGTCACTAATTAGATTACGAGGCATTTGGCCACCTTAAGAGAGTCATAGTTACTCTCGCTGTTTACCCGCGCTTGGTTGAATTTCTTCACTTTGACATTTAAAGCATTGGGTAGAAATCACATTGCTTTAGCATCCGCAGGGACCATCGTAATGCTTTGTTTTAATTAAGCAGTCAGATTCCCCTTGTTCGCACCAGTTCTGAGTCAACTGTTCGACGCCCGGGGAAGGCCCCCGAAGGGGCCGTTCCCAGTCCATCCCCCGGCCGGCACAAGGCGACCCGCTCTCGCCACGGGAGCAGCATGAGTCGTCCACTGACAACAAATGTGTTCGGCGCTGGGACCCCCGAGCCCAGCCCTCAAAGCCAATCCTTTTCTCGAGGTTACGAATACATTTTGCCTACTTCCCTTGCCTACATTGTTCCATTGACTACATACAGTTCACCTTGGAGACTTGATGTAGTTATGAGTACGACTGAGTGCGGTAGGCACTCGGTCCTCAGGATTTTCAAGGGCCGCCGGGGGCACACAGGACACCGGGTAAGTCATTTCCAGGGTGGGCAGGCTATTAAACAGAAAATATAACTTTTCCCGAGGCCCCTGCCGACGTCTCTGGACTCCCTAACGTTGCCGTCAGCCACCGCGTCCCGGTTCGGGAATTTTAACCCGATTCCCTTTCAAAGCTCGCGTGCGGACGCACTTTCGGACGGGCTTCCCTCGTCTCTTAGGATCAACTAACCCATGTGCAAGTGTCGTTCACATGGAACCTTTTCCCTTTTCGGCGTTCAAAGTTCTCATTTGAATATTTGCTAATACCACCAAGATCTGCACCTACGGCCGCTCTGCCTAGGCTCGCACCCAGAGTTTTGCAACGACTGCCGGGTGTGGGTCGTGTGCTTCAGCACCATCCATTTTCGGGGCTAGTTGATTCGGCAGGTTAGTTGTTACACATTCCTTAGCAAATTTCGATATCCATGACCACCGTCCTGTTGTTGCCATCTCACCTTTTATACTCGGCTAGTCAACGAGCATGATTTATTGCTATCATCTTGCCTTTTATACTCCCGTGGGTAAGGGGTATGCTTTGTTGTTGTCATCTCATCTTTTATCCTTATGCTGGCAAAGAGTATGCTTTGTTGTTGCTGTCTCGCCTTTTATACTCCTGCGAGCAAGGAGTTTGGTTTTGTTGTTGTCACCGTCTTACCTTTTATACTCGTGCATTCAAAGAGCATGCTTTGCAGTTCTCGTCTCACCTTTAATACTCGGCCTGGCAAAGAGTACACTTTACTATCGCCGTGTCGCCTTTTCTACCCGTGCGGGCAAAGAGTATGCTCGAGTGGACGAGGAGCATATTTTTGTTGTTGTACTTTTCCCCTTTTGTACTCCTGTGTGCAAGGAGTCTGCTTTTGTTGTTGTTGTCGTCTTGCCTTTTACACTTATGCGAGCAAACAGCATGCTTTGCTATTGCCGTCTTGCCTTTTATACTCGTGTGGGCTAGGCGTATACTTTTGTTGTTGTACTTTTAGCCTTTTATACTCTTGCGGGCAGGTAGTCTGCTTTTGCTATTGTTGCTGTCTCGTATTTTATACTCGTGCAAGCAAGGATTCTGGTTTTGTTGTGCTTGTCATCTTGCTTTTTATACTCGAGTAGCTGAGGAGTATACTATTGTTGATGCACTTGATGTATTTTATACTCTTGTGGGCAAGGAATCTACATTTGTTGTTGTTGCTGTCTTGTCTTTTATACTCGACCCGGCAAGGAGTCTATTTTCCTATTGTTGCCATCTCCCCTTTCATGCTCACGCGGGCAAGGAGTTTGCATTTGCTATGGTTGCTGTCCCACCTTTTATACTCGCGTGGTCAAGGAGTCTAGCTTTGTTATTATTATCGTCTCGCCTTTTATACTCGTGTAGACAAGGAGTCTGTTTTGCTGTCGTTGTCGTCTCGCCTTTTATGCTCGTGTGGGCAAGAAGTATACTTTTGTTGCTGTACTTTTTGCCTTTTATATTCTTAGGGGCATGAAGTATGTTTTTGTTGTTGTAGCTATCTCGCCTTTTACACATGTGCGGGCAAGGAGTTTGACTTTGTTTTTATTATCGTCTCGCCTTTTACACTTGAGCGTGTTAGGAGTATACTTTTATTGTTGTACTTTGTCACCTTTCACACCTGGCAGGCAAGGAGTCTGTTTTTGTTGTTGTTGTTGTCTTACCTTTTGCACTGGTGCAATTTAGGAGCTTGCTTTGCTGTTGTTGTTGTCTTGCCATTCATACTCGTACAGGCAAGGAGAATACTTTTGCTGCTGTACTTTTTGCCTTTTATGCTCTTACAGGCTAGGAGTTTGCTTCTGTTGTTGTTGCTATGTTGCCTTTTATACTCGTGCAGGAAAGCAGTTTGGTTTTGTTATCATTTTCATCTTTTCTTTTGTAATCGTGTGGGCAATGAGTAAAAAGTATGCTTTGCTATTGTTGTCTCGCCTTTTACAATTGTGTAGGTAAGGAGTATGCTTTTGTCATTGTTTGTTGTTGTCACCGTCTCATTTTTATACTCGTGCGGACAAGCAGCCTACTTTGTTGCTGTCGTCTCGTGTCTTATACTCGTGCGGCCAGGGAGTATGGTTTGCAGTTGTCGTCAAATATTTAATACTCATGCGAGTAGGAATTATGCTTTTGTTGTTGTTGCTGTGTCGCCTTTTATACTCATCCGGACAAGTAGTCTGGTTTGGTTATTGTTGTCGTCTCACCTTTTATACTCGTGCGGGCAAGCATCATGCTTTGTTGTTGCCGTCATCCCTTTTATAGCCATGCGGGTAAGGAGTACACATTGTTGTTACCATCTTACCTTTTATACTCATGTGGGCATGCATCATGCTTTGTTCTTGTTATCGTCTCGCCATTTATAGCCGTGCATGCAAGGACTATGCTTTGTTGTTACCGTCTGGCCATTTATAGTCTAGTGGGCGAGGACTGTAGTTTTGCTGTTGTACTAGTTGCCTTTATACTCTTACGGGCAAAGAGTCTGCTTTTGTTGTTGAGGTCGTCTTGCCTTCTACACTTTTGTAGGCAAGGCGTATACTTTTGTTTTTGCACTTTTCACCCTTTATATTACTCTAGGCAAGGAGTCTACATTCACTACTGTTATCGTCTAACCTTTTATACACTTGTGAGCAAAGAGTCTGGTTTTGTTGTTGTTGTTGTCGTCTCACCTTTTATACTTAGGCAGGTAAAGAGCATATTTTTGTTGTTGTACTTGTCGCCTTTTATACTCTTGCAGACAGGGAGTTTGCTTTTGTTGTTGTTACCGTTTTACCTTCTATACTCCTGCAAGGTAGGAGTCTACTTTGCTGATGTTGTCGTCTCGCCTTTTATGCTCGTGCAAGCAAGGAGTATGCTTTTGTTGTTGTACTGTTTGCCTTTTATGCTCTTGCGGGCAAGGAGTCTATTTTAGTTATTGTTGTTGCTACCTTGCCTTTTATACTCGCATCGGCAAGGAGTCTAGTTTTGTTGTTATTGTTGTCCCGGTTTTTATACCTTGTTGTTGCTGTTGCCATTTTGACTTTTATACTCATGCAGGCAAGTAGTATGCTCTTGTTTCTATTATCGTTTCGCCCTTTATACACGTACAGGCAAGGACTCCTGTTTTGTTCTTGTTGCCATCTTGCCTTTTATATTCGTACGGGCGAGTGCCAGGCTTTGTTGTTGCCGTCTCGCCTTTTATACTCACGTGGGCAATGAGTATGCTTTCCTGCTGTCTCTCACTTTTTGTACTCTTGAAAGGAAGGAGACTAATTTTGTTGTTGCTATTGTCTCGCCTTTTACACCTGTGCAGGTTAGAAGTTTGCTTTGCTGTTGTTACCGTCTCGCCATTTGTACTCGTTCGGGCATGGAGTATACTTTTGTTATTGTAGTTTTTGCCTTTTATGCTCTTGCGGGCAAGGAGTCCACCCTTGCTCTTGTTGCTGTCTTGCCTTTTGCACTCTTGCAGGCTAGAAGTCTACTTTGCTGTTGTTGTCGTCTCGCCTTGTATACTCATGTGGACAGGGGGTATACCATTGTGGTTGAATTTTTCGTGTTTTATACACTTGTGGGTAAAGAGTTTGGTTTTATTGTTGTTGTTGTCTCGCCTTTTATACTCGTATGGGTAAGGAGTCTGGTTTTGTTGTTGTTGCCATCCCACCATTTATACTCATGCGGGCAAGCAGCATCCTTTTGCTATTACACTTTTCACCTTTTATACTCTTGTAGGCAAGGAGTCTTGTTTTATTGTTATTATCGTCTAAGCTTTTATACTCGTGCGGGGAAGCAGCATGCTTTGTTGTTGTCGTCTTACCATTTTTACTTTTACGTTTAAGGAGTCTACTTTTGCTATTGTTGCTATCTTCCCTTTCGTACCTGTACAGGCAAGGAGTCTGGTTTTGTTGTTGTTGTTGGCTCTCCTTTTGTACTCATGTGAGAAAGGAATATACTTTGCTGTTCCCGTCTCGCCTTTTATACTCCTGCAGGCAAGTAGTATACTTTGATATTGCCTTCTCAACTTTTATACTCGTGTGAGTAGGGAGCATTCTTTTGTTGTTATTGTCGTCTCGCCCTTTGTAGTCACACGGGCATGGACTTTGGTTTTGTCATTGTTGTCGTCTCGCCTTTTCTGCTATCGTCTCACTCTTTATACTTTTGCAGGGAAGGAGACTGTATTTGTTGTTGTTGTCGTCTCGACTTGTATACTCGTGCGAGGAAGGAGTATACTTTTGTTGTTGTACATTTCGCCTTTTATACGCTTACGGGTAAGGAACCAGCTTTTATTGTTGTTGCTATTTAGCTTTTGGTACTCATATGGGTAAGGAGTCTGGTTTTGTTGTTGTTTCCATCTCAGCTTTTATACTTGTGTGGGCAAGGAGTATACTTTTGTTGTTGCACTTTTTGCCTTTTAAACTCTTGCGGGCAAGGACTCTCATTTTATTGTTGTCGCCATCCAGCATTTTATACATGTGCGGGCAAGAAGCATGCTTTGTTGTTGTCGTCTCACCTTTTATACTCTTGCAGGCAAGGAGGCTGCTTTAGTTATTGTTGTTGTCTTGCCTTTTATACTTATGTGAGAAAGGAGTCTCATTTAGTTGTTGTTGCCGTCTGGCCTTTTATACTCGCGTGGGCAAGGTTTATGCCTTAATATTGCTGTTTTACCTTTTATATTCGTGCGGGTAGGGAACATTAGATCATTGTAGTCGCCGTCCTGCCTTTTACACTCGTGCAAGCAAGGATTCTGCTTCGACATTATTACTATCTCGCCTTTAATATTCGCGCAAGTAAGGAGTATTCTTTTGTTGTTGTTTCCATCTCGCCTTTTATGCTCGTGCAGGATAGGAGTCTGTTTCGCTATTATTACCATCTCGCTTTTTATGCTCTTGTAGGCAAGGAGTCTACTTTTGTTGTGGTTATCATCTCGCCTTTTTTACACATGCGGGCTAGGAGTCTGCTTTGCTGTTGTTGTCGCCTTGCCTTTTATGCCTATGTAGACAAGGACTTTACCTTTGTTGTTGTACTTTTCGCCTTTCATATTCTTGTGGGTAAGGAATCTGCTTTTGTTGTTGTTGCAATCTCACCTTTTATGGATGTGCGGGCCAGGAGTCTGTTTTGCTATTGTAACCGCCTCACCTATTATACCCGTGTGAGCAACGAGTATACTTGTGTTGTTGTACTTTGCTATTGTTACTGTCTCGCCTTTTATGCTCGCCCAGGCAAGGAGTATACTTTTATTTTTATACTTTTTGCCTTTCATATTGTTGTAGGCAAGGAGTCTACTTTTGCTGTTGTTATCATCTCTGCTTTTATACTTATGCAGAAAGGAGTTTGGTTTTATTGCTACTGCTATCTCGCCTTTTTTACTCAGGTGGGTAAGGAGCATACTTTTGTTATTGTACTTATTGGCTTTCATATTCTTGCAGGAAAAGAGCCTGCCTTTGTTGTTGTTGTTGTTCCGCCTTCTATACGCGTCCAGGTGAGTAGTCTGGTTTTGTTACTGTTACCGTCACACCTTTTATACTCATGCAGGCAAGCAGCATACTTTGTTGTTGTCGTCTCTACTCTTATACTCTTGCGGGTGAGGAGTCGCTTTTGTTGTTGCTACCGTCTCGTCATTTATACTCGTATGGAAAAGGAGACAGGTTTTGTTGTTGTTGTCGTCTCGTCTTTTATGCTCGTGTGGGCTAGGAGTATGCTTTAATATTGTTGTCACGCCTTTTCTACTCGTGCTGGCAAAGTGTTCGCTTTTGTTGTTATTGCTGTCTCGCCTTTAATACTCGTGTAGGTAAGGAGTATGCTTTGTTGTGGTCGCCATGCCTTTTATACTCACGTGAGCAAGGAGTATGCTTTGTTGTTGCCGTCTCGCCTTTTATACTCCTGCAGGCAAGGAGTTTGCTTCGCTATTATTACCATCTCGGCTTTTATATTTGTGTGGGCAAGGAGTATATTGTTGTTTGTGCAAGTTTTGCATTCTATATTCTTGCGGGAAAACAGTCTACTTTTGCTATTGGGCGTCTCCCTTTTTATCCCCATGCATGCAAGGAGTCTATCTTTGTTATTGTTACCATCTTTCCTTTTATACTCAAGCAGGCGACAAGTACACTATTGCTGTTCTACTTTTCGCCTCTTATACTCTGGCGTGCAAGGAGTCAGCTTTAGTGTTGTTGCTGTCAGCCTTTTATACTCATACGGGATAGCAGCCTGCTTTGTTGTTGTCGTCTCGTATTTTATACTCGTGCAGGCAAGGAGTATGGTTTGCAGTTGCCGTCATGCCTTTAATACTCGTGCAGGCAGGGAGTACGCTTTTGTTGTTGCTGTCGTCTTGCCATTTATACTCGTCTGAACGAGTAGCCTAGCTATGTTGTTGGTGTCGTCTCACCTTGTATACTCATGTGGGCAAGCAGCATGCTTTGTTGTTTTCATCTCGCCTTTCATACTCTTGCAAGCAAGGAGTATGCTTTGTTATTGCCATCCTGTATTTTATACTCGTGGGGCAAGGAGTACAGTTTGTAGTTGCCGTCGTGACCTTAATACTCTTGCAAGCAGGAAGTACGCTTTTGTTGCTGTTGTTATCTCGCCTTTTATATTCATCTGGGCGAGTGGCGAGTAGTCTTGTATTGTTATTGTTGTCGTCTCGGCTTTTATACTCGTGCGGCAAGCAACATGCTTTGTTGTTGTTGTCCTACCTTTTATGCTCATGTGTATATGCTTTGTTGCTGCCGTGTCTCCTTTTATACTTTTGCAGGCAAGGAGTCAGGTTTTGTTGTTGTTGTCGTGTTGCCTTTTATACTCGTATGGTAAGGAGTCTAGTTTTGTTGTTGTTGTCGTCTTTATACTCGTGCGGGCAAGAAGCATGCTTTGCTATTGTCGTCACACCTTTTTTGCTCGTGATAGCAATCTATGCGCTTTTGTTGTTGATGCCAGCTCGCCTTTTATACTCGTGCAGGCAAAGAGCATGCTTTGTTGTTGCTGTCTCGGCTTTTATGCTCACGCAAACAAGAAGCATGAATTGTTGTTGCCATCTTGCCCATTATACTCGTGCGGGCTAGGAGTCTGCATTGCTATTATTATCATATCGAATTTTTTACTCGTGTAGGCAAGGAGTATACCATTGTTTTTGCAAGTTTTGCCTTTTATATTCTTGCGGGCAAAGAGTCAACTTTTCATGATGTTGCTGTCTCACCTTTTATTCCCGTGCGTGCAAAGAGTCTAGCTTTTTTGTTGTTGTTGTCTTTCTTTTCATGCTCGGGCAGGCGATGAGTATACCTTTGTTGTTGTTCTTGTCGCCGTTTATACTCTTGTGTGTAAGGAGTCTGCTTTAGTGTTGTTGCAGTCTTGCCTTTTATATTCCTGCAGGCAAGAAGTCTCGCTGTGTTGTTGTTGCCATCTCGTCTTTTATACTTGCACGGGCAAGCAGCCAACTTTGTCGCTGTCGTCACGTGTTTTATGCTCGTGCGGGCAAGAAGTATGGTTTGTAGTTGCCGTCAGGTATTTAATACTAGTGCGAGTAGGGAGTATGCTTTTGTTGTTGTTGCTATGTCGGCTTTTATACTCGTTCGGAAGAGTAGTCTGGTTTGGTTGTTGTGGTCGTCTCGCCTTTTATACTCGTGCACGCAAGCAACATGCTTTGTTGTTGTCGTCCTGCCTTTTCTACACATGTGGGCAAGGAGTAAGCTTTGTTGTTCCCATACCACCTTTTACACTCATGCGGGCAAGGAGTCTACTTTTGCTATTGTTGTCGTCTTCCCTTTTAAACTCATGCGTGCAAGAAGTATAGTTTACTTGTTGTTGCATTCCCACCCTTTACACTCGTGCGGCGAGGAGTATCCTTTTGTTGTTGTATTTGTCGCCTTTTATACTCTTGTAAGCATACAGTCAGCTTTTGTTGTTATTGCTATCTCGCCTTTTATACTCGTACAGGCTAGGAGTCTTTTTTGCTGTTGTTGCCATCTCGCCTTTCATACTTCTGCGGGCAAGGAATATAGTTTTGACCTTTTATACTGTTGCAAGCAAGGAGCATGGTTTTGTTGTTATCGCTATTTTGCCTTTTATGCTCATGCAGCTAGGAGTCTGTTTTGCGGCTGTTGTACTCTCACCTTCCATAGTTGTGCAGGCAAGGAGTATACTTTTCTTATTATACTTCTCGTATTTTTGTACTCTTGCAGGTAAAAAGTTTGCCTTTGTTGTTGCTGCTGTCTTGCATTTTATAGTCGTGTAAGCAAGGAGTCTGGTTTTGTTGTTGTTTCCGTCTCGCCTTTTATACTCATGTCGATAAGCAGCACGCTTTGTTGTTACTTTCTCGCCTTTTATACTCGTGCTGGCAAAGAGTGTGCTTTGTTGTTGTCGTCTCGCCCTTTATACGCTTGTGGACAAAGAGTCGGCTTTCGTTGTTATTCCCATCTGGCCTTTTATACTCATATGGTCAAAGAGTCTAGTTTCGTTGTTGTTGCCGTCTCACCTTTTATACTAGTTTGGGCTGGGAGTTTGCTTTGTTCTTGTTGTCATCTCGCCTTTTTTACTCATACGAGCCAGGATTATACCTTTGTTGTTGTACTTTTTTCCTTTTTTATTCTTGCAAGCAAAGAGCCTACTTTTGCTGTTGTTGCTGTCTCGCCTTTTCTACTTGTGCGGGCTTGGAGTCTAGTTTTGTTGTTGTTGTTGTCTCTCCTTTTATACCCATGCAGGAAAGCAACATGCTTTGTTGCTGTTGTCTTGCATTTTGTACTCGTACGGGCAACGAGTATGCTTTGTTGTCACCGTCTTACCTTTTTAGCTCTTGCGGGATAGGAGTCTACGTTTTTTTGTTGCTGTTGTCTCGAATTTTATACTCGTGCGGTTAAAGTGTATGCTTTACTATTGTCAATTCGTCTTTCATATTCGCGCGGGCTAGGAGTATGCTTTTGTTGTTGTTACTGTCTATCCTTTCATACTCGTGCGGGCAAGCAGTATGCTTAGTTGTCGTTGTCTCACCTTTTGTGCTCTTACGGGCAAGGAGCCTGCTTTTGTTGTTGTTGTCGTCTCACCTTTTATGGTCATGCGGGCAAGGAGTATGGTTTTGTTGTTGTTGTCATCTCGCATTTTATACTAGTGCGGGATAGGCGCAAACTTTTGTTGTTGTACTTTTTACCTTATATAGTCTTGAAGGGAATGAGGCTACTTTTACTGTTGTTTTCATCTCACCATTGACACTAGCGCGGGTACGGAGTCTGGTTTTGTTGTTGTTATTGTCTTGTCCCTTGTATCGTGCGGGCAAGGAGTCTGCTTTGGTTGTGGTTGCAGTCTCGTCTTTTATGCTCGTGTTGGCTAAGAGTCTGCTTTATTGTTCCTGCCATCTCGCCTTTGATGATCTTGCGGGCAAAGAGTATGCGTTGTTGCCATCTCGCCTTCAAAACTCTTGCAGGCAAGGAGTATGCTTTGCTGTTGCTGGCTTGGCTTTTATACTCTTGCGGGCAAGGAGTATACTTTCATGTTGCCCTCTCGCCTTTTGTACTCGTACGAGCTGAGAGTATGCTGTTGCTGTTATTGCCATCTTGCCTTTTATACTTGCACGACCAAAGAGTCAAGTTTTATTGTTGTTGTCGTCACGCCTTTTATACTTGCGTCAGAAAGGAGCATGCTTTGTTGTTCCGTCACGCCTTTTATACTCTTATGGGCAAGGAATCAGCTTTTGTTGGTGTTATCGTCTCACAATTTGTACTTGTACAGGCAGGGAGTCTAGTTTTCGTGTTGTTGTTGTCTCGTCTTTTATACTTGTTCGAGCAAAGAGTATGCTTTGCGGTTGTCGTCTCACCTTTTGTGCTCCTGTGGGCAAAGAGCATGCGTTTGTTGTTGTTGTCGTCTTACCTTTTACACTTGTGTGGGCAAAGAGTAATGCTTTTGTTGTTGTTGTCGGCTTGCCTTTTATACTCATGCGGGCAAAGAATATGCATTGTTGTTGTCGTTTTATCTTTTATTCTCGTGCAGGTAAGGAGCATGCTTCGTTGTTGTCGACTTGCCTTTTATACTCTTGCGGGCAAAGAACATGCTTTGTTGTTGCCGTTTCACCTTTTATACTCGTGCAGGCAAGCAGCATGCTTTGTCATAGCCATCTAGCCATTTCTAGTCGCGCAGGCAAGGAGTATGCTTTGTTGTTGCTGTCTCGCCTTTTATACTCTTGCGGGCACAAGGGGTTTGTTTTTGTTGTCGTCGTAGTCTCGCCTTTATTCTCATGAGCACTAGGCATCAACTTTGCTGTTGTTACCGTCTCACCTTTTATACTAGTGCGAGCAAAGAGTTTAGTTTTTTTATACTTTTTTCCTTTTATGTTCTTGCAGGCAAGTAGTCTACTTTGGCTGTTGTTGCCATCTCCCCTTTTATACTCGTGTAAGCAAGGTGTCTAGTTTTGTTGTTGTTGTTATCTTGCCTATTATACTTGGGTGGGCGGAGAGTATACTTTTGCTGTTGCACTTGTCGCCTTTTATGCTCTTACGTGCAAGGTGTCTGCTTTTGTCATTGTTGTTGTCTCATCGTTTATACTTGTGCAGACTAAGAGTCTACTTTGCCGTTGTTGCTGTCCTGCCTTTTATGCTATTGTGGGTAGGAAGTATGTTTATGTTGCTGTACTTTTTTCCTTTTACACTATTGTGGGCAAAGATGCTTGCTTTTTTTTTTGTTGTTGTCTCACCTTTTATAGTCTTGTGGGCAAGGAGTCGAGTTTTGTTGTTGTTGTCGTCCCGCATTTTATACTCGTGTAGGCAACAAGTATACTTTTGTTGTTGTACTTTTCGCCTTTTATGCTCGTGCGGGCAAGGAGTCTAAGTTTGTTATTGTTGGCATCTCGCTTTTTATACTCGTACGAGCAATAAGTAAAGAGTATCCTTTTCAGTTGCTGGCCCTTTATACTCGCGTGGCAAGGAGTTTGCTTCTGTTATTATTGCCGTTTCTCCTTTTATACTTGTGCGGGCAAGCAGTGTACTTTTGTTATTGTGCTTTTGTTATTGTGCTTTTCACCTTTTATCCTCTTACGGGCAGGGAAACCTGCTTTTATTGTTGTTGTTATCTCACCTTTTATACTCGTGCAGGCAAGGAGTCTAGTTTTGTTGTTATCGTCTCGCAATTTACACTCATGTGGGTAAGGAGTATGCTTTGCTGCTACCGTTTTGTTTTTTATACTAGAGTGGGCTGGGATTACATTTTTCTTGTTGTTCTCATCTCGCCTTTTATACTCGTAAGGGCAGGGAGTCAAGTTTTGTTGTTGTTGCTAACTCGCCCTTCGTACTCATGATGTCGAGCAGCATGTTTTATTGTTGCCTCTCGCTTTTTATACTCGTGCTGGCAAAAAGTACGTAATGTTGTTGCCGACTCGCCATTTATACTCGTGCTAGCAATCAGCATGCTTTGCTGTTGCATCTTGCCATTTATACTCGTGCGGGTAAAAAGTATGCAATGTTGTTGCCATCTCACCTTTTATACTCTTGCAAGCAAGGAGTCGGCTTTGGTTGTTGTTGCCGCATCACCATTTATACTCGTACAGGCACGGAGAGTGGTTTTGTTGTTGCTGTCGTCTCGCCTTTTATACTCATGCAGCAAGGAGCAGGCTTTGTTGTTGCCATCTTGCCTTTTATACTTGTGCCAACGAGGAGTATGCTTTGCTATTGTCATCTCGACTTTTTTACTCCTGCGAGAAAAAACAATGCTTTTGTTGTTATTTCTGTCTCACTTTTTATACTCGTACAGGCAAGGAGTCTAGTTTTGTTGTTGTTATTGTCTCGCCTTTTATCCTCGCCAGGGCAAGGAGCATGCACTGGTTTTGTTGCTACTACTGTCTCGCCTTTTATACTCGTGCAGGCAAGGTGTACGCTTTGTTTTTGCCTTCTTGCCTTTTTTAATCATGTGTGCTAGGAGTCTACTTTGTTGTTACTACAAACTCGCCATTTATACTCATGCGGGGAAGGAGTATAATTTTTTTTTTAACTTTTTGCCTTTTATATTCTTGCGGGGAAGGACACTACTTTTGCTTTTATTGCTATCTCGCCTTTTATACTCTTGCGGGTAAGGAGTATAGCTTTATTGTTGTTGTCGTGTTACCTTTTATACTCAGTGGGTGAGTAGTACACTCTTGTTCTTGTTCTTGTCGCCTTTTATACTCTTGGGGCAACGAGTCTGGTAGTGTTGTTGTTGCCAACTCACTTTTTATAATCATGCGACCAAGCAGCATGCTTTATTGTTGTCGAATCACCTTTTATACTCGCACAAGCAAGGACCATGCTACACTATTCTCGACGAGCCTTTAACACTTGTGCGGGCAAGGAGTATGCTTTGTTGTTGCTGTCTCGCCTTTTAAACTCTTATGGGCAAAGAATCTACTTTTGTTGTTGTTGCCTTCTCGCCATTTATAGCAAGGAGTATGCTTTTGTTGTTGTTGCCATCTCGCCTTTTATTCTCATACAGGCCAGGAGTCTGCTTTGCTATTGTTGTTGTCTCGCCTTTTATACTCGTGTGGGCAAGGAGCATACTTTTATTATTGTACTTTTTACCATTTATACACATGCAGGCAACGAGTGTACTTTTGTTGTTGTTGCTATCTCACCTATTATACTCATGCAGGCAAGGAGTCTGGTTTTGTTGTTGTTGCCATCTCACCTTTTATACTTAGGCAAGTGAGGAGTATACTTTTGTTGTTGCACTTGTTGCCTTTTATAGTCTTCCGGGCAAGAAGTCTGATTTTGTTGTTCTTGCCATCTTGCATTTTATACTTGAGCGATAAAGAATTTACTTTTACTTATGTTTCCATCTCACCTTTTATACTCGTGCGGGCAAGGAGTCTATTTTTGTTGATGCCGTCGTCTCGCCTTTATACTTGTGCAGGCAAACAGCATGCTTTATTGTTGTCGTCTCACCTTTTACACTCGTGCAGGCAATGAGTATACTTTTGTTGTTGTTACCGTCTCGCCTTTTATGCTTGTGCAGGCAAGGAGTTTAGTTTTGTTGTTATCGAAGTCTCGCCTTTTATACTCAAGCTAGAGAGGAGTATACTTTTCTTGTTTTACTTGTTGCCTTTAATACTCTTGCGGGCAAGAAGTCTACTTTTGCTGTTCTTGCCATCTCACGTTTTATACTCGTGCGGTCTAGGAGTCTGGTTTTGTCGATGTGGTCTCTCGTGTTTTATACTTGTGTAGGCGAGGAGTATGCTTTTGTGGTCGTGCTTGTAGCTTTTTATCCTCTTGTGGGCAAAGAGTCTGCTTTTGTTGTTGTTGCCATCATACCTTTTATACTCATGCGGGCTAAGAGGCTGCTTTCCTGTTGTTGCCGTGTCACCTTTTTATACTCGTTTCGGCAAGGTGTATACTTTTGTTTTTGAACTTTTTGCCTTTTATATTCTTGCGGACAAGGACACTACTTTTGCTATTGTTGCCATGCCGCCCTCTATGCTCGGGTGGTAGAGGAGTATACTTTTGTTGTTGTACTTGCCGCCTTTAATGCTCTTGCGAGCAAGAAGTCTGCTTTTCTTGTTGTTGCCATCTCATGTTTTATACTCGTGCAGGCAAAGAGTTTGGTTTTGTTGATGTTGTCGTCCCACCTTTTATACTTGGGCGGGCGAGGAGTATACTTTTGTTGTCATGCTCGTTGCTTTTATACTCTTGCAGGCAAAGAGTCTGCTTTTGTTGTTGTTGTCGTCATCCTGCCTTTTATACTCATGCAGACTAAGAGTCTGCTTTGCTATTGTTGTCGTCTTGCCTTTTTTACTTGTGTGGGAAAGGAGTATACTTTTGTTATTGTACTTTTTGCCTTTTATACTCCTACGGGCAAGGAGTCTGCTTCTATTGTTGTTGTCTCACCTTTTATCCTCGTACGGGCAAGGAGTTTGGTTTTGTTGTTGTTATCGTCTCGCATTTTATAATCGTATGGATAAGGAGTACACTTTTTCGTTGTCGTCCCGTCTCTTATATCCGTGTGGGCTGGGAGTATGCTATTGTCGGTGTTGTCGTCTCACTTTTTATACTCGTACAAGAAAGAGTCTAGTTTTGTTATTGTTGTTGTCTCCCTTTTTATACTCTGGTAGGCGAGGGGTATACTCATGTCGTCGAACTTGCCGCCGTATACACTCTTGCGGGTAAGGAGTCTGCTTTTGTTGCTGTTGCCGTCTCACCTTTTTTACTCGAACGGGCTAGGTGTCTGCTTTGCTATTATTGCCGCTCTGCCTTTAATACTCGTGCGGGCAAGGAGCATGCTTTGTTGTTGTTGTCTCGCCTTTTATGCTCGTGCATGCTAGGAGTCTGATTTGTTGTTATTGTCGTCTCACCATTTATACACATGTAGGGAATGAGTATACTTTTGTTTTAAACTTGTTGCCGTTTATATTCTTGCAGGTAAGGACACTACTTTTGCTATTGTTGCCCTCTCACCTTTTATACTCGCGCAAGCAAGGAGTCTAGTTTTATTGTTGTTACCGTCTTGCCCTTTATACTCGGGCAAGTGAGCAGTATACTTTTGTTGTTGTACTTGTCGCCTTTTATGCTCTTACTGGCAAGGAGTCTGGTTTTGTTGTTGTTGTTGTCTCGTCTTTTATATTCATGTAGGCAAGCAGCATGCTTTGTTGTTATCGTCTGGCCTTTTACAGTCGCGCGGGCAAAGAGTATGCCATGTTGTCCCCGTTTAGCCTTTAACGCTCGTGCGGGCGGGGGGTATGATTTTGCTGTTGTTGTCATCTCACCTTTTATACTCTTACGGGCAAGTAGTCTGGTTTTGTTGGTGTTATCGTCTTGCCTTTTATACTCATGCGGGCAAGTAGGATACTTTGTTGTTGTCGTCTCACCTTTTTTACTCGTGGGGGCAAGTAGTATACTTTGTAGTTACCGTCTCGCCTTTTAAGCTCTCACAGGAAAAGAGTCTACATTTGTTATTGTTGCCTTCCTACCTTTTATACGCATTCGAGCAAGGAGTATGCTTTTGTTATTATTGGCATCTCACCCTGTATGCTCATGCGGGCTAGGAGTCTGCTTTGTCATTATTGTCGTCTCGCCCTTTATGCTCGTGCAGGCAAAAAGTGTGCTTTTGTTGTTGTACATTTCGCCTTTTATACACACACGGGCAAGGAGTCTACTTTTGTTATTGTTGCTGTCTTGCCCTTTATACTTACCCGGGCAAAGAGTTTGGTTTTATTATCGTTGGCATCTCGCTTTTTATACTCCTGCTGGAAATGAGTAAGGAGTATGCTTTTGTTATTGTTGCCATCTCGCCGTTTATACTCATGCGGGCTCAGAGTCTACTTTGTTATTGTTGTCATCTTACCTTTTATACTCGTGCGAGCAAGGAGTACAATTTTTTTGTTGTACTTTTCGCCTTTTATACACGCCCGGGCAGGGAGTCTATTTTTGCTGCTGTTGCTATCTCTCCTTTTATACTTATGCGGGCAAGGAGTCTGGTTTTGTTGTTGTTGCCATCTCACCTTTTATACTTGGGCAGGTGAGGAGTATACTTTTGTTGTTGTACGTCGCCTTTTATACTCTTCTAGGCAAGAAGTCTGCCTTTGTTGTTTTTGTCGTCTCGCATTTTATACTCTAACTGGCAAGGAGCCTAATTTTGTTGATGTTACCATCTCGCCTTTTATACTTGTGCAAGCCAAGAGTTTGTTTTTGTTGATGTTGTTGTCTCGCCTTTTATACTCGTGCAAGCAAGCAGCATGCTTTGTTGTTACCATCTCGCCTATTACACTCGTGCGGGCAAAGAGTATGCTTTTGTTGTTTTTGCTATCTCCTCTTTTATACTCGTGTGGGCAAGGAGTCTAGTTTTGTAGTCATTGTTGTCTTGCCTTTTATACTCGGGTGAGAGAGGAGTATACTTTTGTTGTTGTTGCTGTCTCAACTTTTATGCTTGGGCAGGCAATGAGTATACTTTGGTGGGCAAATAGTATTCTTGTCACCTTGTGTACTTGCCGCACTTTATACTCCTATGGGCAAGAAGTTTGCCTTTGTTGTTGTTGTCGTTCCGCCTTTTAGATTCACACGGGCAAGAAGTATGCTTTGTTCTCCATCTCACCGCTCATACTCATGTGGGTAAGGAGTATGCCTCGCTATTACTGTCTCCCCTTTTATACTTGTGTGGACAGCGAGTATGCTTTTGCTGTTCTTACCGTCTCGCCTTTTATACTCGTATGGATAAGGAGTCTAGTTTTGTTGTTGTTACCCTCTCGCCTTTTATACTCGTGCAGGCAACCAACATGCTTTGTTGTTGCCGTCTCGCCTTTTATACCCACACGGGCAAGGAATATGCCTTGTTGTTGCTGTCTCCCGCCTTTATACTCTTGTAGGAAAGAAGTCTATTTTCTTGTTGTTGCTGTCTCGCCTTTATACTCGTGCAGACTAGGAGTCTGCTTTGCTATTGTTGTCGTCTCACCTTTTATACTCGTGCAGGCAAGGATTAATTTTGTTCTTGTACTTTTCGCTTTTTATACATGAGCGAAAAAAGAGTCTACTTTTGCTGTTGTTGCTGTCTCGCCTTTTATACTCATGCGGGCAAGGAGTCTGGTTTTGTTGTTGTTGCCATCTTACCTTTTATACTAGGGCGAGCGAGGAGTATACTTTTATTGTTGTACTTGTCGCCTTTTATACTCTTTTGGGCAAGAAGTCTGCTTATGTTGTTCTTGTTGTCTCACGTTTTATACTCGTGCTGGCAATGAGTATAGTTTTGTTGATGTTGTCGTCTCACCTTTTATACTTTGGCAGGAAGGCGTATAATTTTGTGGGCAAGAAGTATGCTTGTCACCTTGTGTACTTGTTGCCTTTTGTACTCTTGTAGCCAAGGAGTCATGCTTTGTTGTTTTTGCCGTCTCACCTTTTACACTTGTGCAGGCAAGCAGCATGCTTTGTTGTTGCTGTCTCATTTTTCATAGTCATACAGGCAAGGAGTGTAGTTTTGTTATTGTTGCCGTCTAGCCTTTCATACTCATGCGGGCAAAGAGTGAGAAGTATGATTTGTTGTAGCCTTCTCGTCCTTTAAACTCGTCCGGGTGAGGGGTACACCTTTGTTATTGTTGTTGTCTCGCTTTTTTACTGGTGCAGGCTAGGTGTCTGCCTTGCTATTGTTGTCGTCTTGCCTTTTACACTCGTACGGGCAAGGAGTATACTTTTTTTGTTGTACTTTTCACTTTTTATACACTTTCAGGCAAACAATCTACTTTTCTAGTCGTTACTGTCTCGCCTTTTATACTTATACGGGAAAGGAGTATGGTTTTGTTGTTGTTGCATTCTAGCCTTTTATAACCTAGTAGGCGAGGTGTAAAGTTTTATTTGTTGTACTTGTCGTATTTTATACTCTTGCAGGCAAGATGTTCACTTTTGTTGTCGTTGTCGTCTCATTTTCTGTACTCGTGTGGGCAAGGAGTCTGGTTTTGTTATTGTTGTCGTCTCACCTTTTATACTCAGGCGGTCGAGAAGTATACTTTTATTGTTTTACTTGTCGCCTTTTATACTCTTACATGAAAAAAGTCCACTTTTGTTGTTGTTGATGTCTCACATTTTATACTCATACAGGCTAGGAGTCTACTTTATTGTTGTTGCTGTCTCACCTTTTACACTGGTGTAGGCAAGGAGGAAGGGGTATGTTGTGCTATCGTCGTATCCCCATTTATACTCGTGTGGTCAAGGTATATCCATTTGTTTTTGCCATCTTGCCTATTATACTCTTGTGGGCTAGGTGTCTGCTTTGCTATTGTTGTTGTCCCGCTTTTATACTCGTGCGAGCAATGAGCATACTTTTGTTGTTGTACTTTTTGTCTTTTATACTTTTGCAGGCGGGAGCCTGTTTTTGTTGGTGTTGGTGTCTCGCCTTTCATACTCATGAGGCTAAAGAGTCTGGTATTGTTGTTAGTGACGTTTCATCTTTTATGCTCAGAAGGGCGAGGAGTATACTTTTATTGTCGTCCCTGTCGCCTTTTAAACTCTTACGTGCGAAATGTAAGCTTGTGTTGTTGTTACTGTCCTGTATTTTATACACCTACAGGCTAGGTGTTTGGTTTGTTGTCATCTCGAATTTTATACTCATACGGGTAAGCAGTAAGAAGTATGCTTTGCTGTTACCGTCTCGTTTTTTTATACTCGTGCGGGCAGAATATGTTTTTGTTACTGTTGCTGCCTCACCTTTTATGCTCGTGCGGGCAACGAGTCAAGTTTGCGGTTATTGTCGTCTCACCTTTCATACCCGTGCGGGCAATGAGTATACTTTTGTTGATGTACTTTTTGCCTTTTATACCCTTGCGGGCAGGGAGCCTGTATTTGTTGTTGTTGTTGTAGTCTTGCCTTTTATACTCATGCATGTAAGGAGCCTGGCTTTGTTGTTGTTAACGTCTCGCATTTTATACTCGTGCGGATAGGGAAAATGCTTTGTTGTTACCGTCTTGTCTTTTATACCCGTGCGGGCTAGGAGTATGCTTTTGTTGTTGTTGCTGTCTGGCCTTTTATCCTTATGTGGGCAAGGAGTACATTTTTGTTGTTGTACCATTCACCTCTTATACTTTTGTGGGCAATGAGTCTACTTCTGTTGTTGTTGCTGACTCGCTTTTTATCCTTGAGCGAGCAAGGAGTATGATGTTGTTGTTCTTACTGCCTCATATTTTACAATCATCCAGGTAAGGAGTAAGTTGTGCTATTGTCGTCTCATCTTTTACACTCGTACGGGCTGGGAGTATGATTTTGTTGTTCCTGCCATCTTGCCTTTCATATTCAGGCGGATGAGGGGTATACTTATGTTGTTGCACTAGTCCCTTTCTATACTCTTGTGGGTAAGCAGTCTGCCTTTGTTATTGTTGCCGTCTCGCCTTTTCTACTCGAGCGGGCTAGGAGTTTGCTGTGTTGTTGTCGTCGTCTCGCCTTTTTCACTCGTGTGGGCAACCATCAAGCTCTGTTGTTGCCGCCTCGCCGTTTATATTCGTGTGGGCAAGGAGTATGCAATGTTGTTGCCATCTCGCATTTCATACTCGCGCAAGCAACGAGTACGCTTTTGTTGTTGTTGCCATCTCGCTTTTTATGCTCACGCAGGCAAGGTGTCTGGTTTGGTTGTTATTGTCGTCTCCCCTTTCATACTCGCGTGGGCAGGGAGTATGCTTTATTGTTGCTGTCTCACCATTTATACTCGTGCAGGTAAAGAGCATGCATTGTTATTGTCACCTTGCCTTTTGTATTCGTGCGGGCCAAGAGTACATGTTGTGGTTGTCGTCTCGCTTTTTATACTCTTGAGAGGAAGGAGTATGTTTTGTTGTTGTCGTCTCACATTTTATACTCGTACGGGCGAGGAGCTTGGCTTTATTGTTGTGGTTGTCTCCCCTTTTATACTCGTGCGGGCAAACAGTATGTTTTGTTGTTGCCATTTGCCTTTTATACTCATGCAGGTAAATAATATGCTTTGCTGTTATCACCTCACCTTTTATACTCTTGAGAGTAAAAAATATGCTTTGCTACTGCCCTCTTGCCTTTTATGGTCACACGAGCAAAGAATATGCATCGCTACTACCGTTTGTCCTTTTATACTCATCTAAGCAGCGAGTATGCTTTTGCGGTTGTTGCCGTCTTGCCTTTTATACTCGTGCGGACAAGGAGTCTGGTGTTGTTTTTCCTACCGTCTTGCCTTTTATGCTTGTGCAGGCAAGCTGCATGATTTATTGTTGCCGTCTCGCATTCTATGCTCGTGCAAACAAAGAGTATGCGTTGTTGTTGCTGTCTCGCCCTTTATGCTCATGCGAGCAAGGAATCTACTTTTGTTGTCATTGCCGCCTCACCTTTATACTTGTACAGGCTAGGAGCCTACTTTGTTGTTGTTGCCATCTAGCTTTTTATACTCACGTGGGCAAGGAATATACTTTTGTTGTTGTACTTTTCCCATTTTATACTCTTGCAGCCAAGGTGTCTACTTTTGTTGCTCTCACTGTCGTACCTTTTATTCCCGCGCAAACAAGCAGTCTGGTTTTGTTGTAGTTGTCCTCTTGCCTTTTATACTCATGTGGATAAGGAGTATGCTTTGCTATTGCCGTCTCGCCTTTTTTTGCTTATGTGAGGAAAGAGTATGCTTTTGTTGCTATTGCCATCTCGCCTTTTATACTCGTGCAGGCAAGGAGTCTAGTTTTGTTGTTGTTGTCATCTCCCCTTTTATACTCGTGCGGGCAGGGAGTATGCATGGTTGTTGTCGTCTCCCCTTTTATACTCAGGTGAGTAAGGAGTATGCTTTGCTATTGTCGTCTCGCCTTTTATACTCTTATAGGCATAGAGTACGCTTTGCTGTTGCCGTCTCCCCTTTTATACTTGTGCGGGCAAGGCGTATGCTTTGGCCTTGCCGCCTCGCCATTTATACTCGTGCGGGTAAGTATTATGCCTCGCTATTGTCATCTCGCCTTTTATACTCATGCGGGCAAGGAGTCTGGTTTTGTTGTTGTTGCCATCTTACCTTTTATACTAGGGCGAGCGAGGAGTATACTTTTATTGTTGTACTTGTCGCCTTTTATACTCTTTTGGGCAAGAAGTCTGCTTATGTTGTTCTTGTTGTCTCACGTTTTATACTCGTGCTGGCAATGAGTATAGTTTTGTTGATGTTGTCGTCTCACCTTTTATACTTTGGCAGGTAAGGCGTATAATTTTGTGGGCAAGAAGTATGCTTGTCACCTTGTGTACTTGTTGCCTTTTGTACTCTTGTAGCCAAGGAGTCATGCTTTGTTGTTTTTGCCGTCTCACCTTTTACACTTGTGCAGGCAAGCAGCATGCTTTGTTGTTGCTGTCTCATTTTTCATAGTCATACAGCGAGTATGCTTTTCCTGTTTTTGTCGTCTCGCCTTTTATGCTCATACAGACAAGCAGTCTAGTTTTGTTGTTGTTGCCGTCTAGCCTTTATGCTTGTGTGAGCTAGAAGTCTTCTTGGCTGTTGTTGTCGCCTCGCTTTTTATACTCATATTGGTAAGGAATATACTTTTGTTGTTGTATTTTTCGCCTTTTATACTTTTGCGGATAAGGACTCTACTTTTGTTGTTCCTACTGTCTCGCCTTATAAGCTCGTGCGGGCAAGGAATTTGTTTTTGTCGTTGTTGTCGTCTTGCTTTTTATACTCATGTGGGTAAGGAGGATGCTTTGTTAAAGTACTTTGGGTTGCCTGAAGATATCGTGAGCGATCGGGATCCTCGTTTCACTGGCAGGTTCTGGACGTCATTGTTCAACATGATGGGTTCAGAATTGAAATTCCCTGCAGCCAACCATCCTCAGACTGATGGCTAGACGGAGCGGATCAATGGCCTACTTGAGGAATATCTTCGACATTACGTGATGGCAAGCCAGCATAATTGGCTTGAGTTGTTGGATTCGGCCTAATTTTGCTACAATCTTCATAAGTCCTCTTCCACAAGTATGAGTCCCTTTGAGCTAGCTATGGGGGCAACAGCCCCTTACTGCTAATGATGTGGCCAGGACTAGCTCAAGAGGGAGATGTCCGGTAGCACACCGGTTTGCCCGTTCTAAGAAAGAGCGACTAGAGGAGGCCCAAGATAGCTTGGATAAGGCAACCATGCAGATGAAAAAGTATGTAGACCGAGGAAGGAGGGACGTGGAGTTCCAAGTTGGGGATAAGGCGTTCTTGAAACTTACTCCTCAAATTTGGAAGAAGATCAGCAGCGAGATAGTGCATCGTGGGCTAGTTCCAAAGTATGACGATCCCTTCACAGTGGTTAAGAAAGTTGGCAATGTTGCATACAGGTTGCAGCTCCCATAAAGGTTGAAGGTGCATGCAACCTTCCACGTGAGTTTCTTGAAGCCCTTCCACGAGGAAGTGGGCGATGAGCCTCCAAGGAAACAAACACGACATGCTCCCCCTACAATTAGAACTGAGTTCCAGCGTGAAGTGGAGAGAATTCTAGACCACCGAACGCAGGGAAAAAGTAAGAAGAACAGGCGGGTTGAGTACTTGGTTAAGTGGAAGAATGCCCCAGATAGTGAGGCGAGCTGGGAAAGAGATGTGACTCTATGGCAGTTCGAGAAGCAGGTGGAAGACTACCTATCAAGCTTACCAACAAGGACGTTGGCTTCAACAGGTGGGGGTGGTTTGTTAGCCCCATGGACACTTGGCATGCAGGAGTTGGTGGCACCTTGCGCCAATTGCTAGCATGGGACTTTCGAGTGGCTGAGCACTCCTTGAAGCAAGGTGAAAGCTGAGAGGGTCAGCGTAGGCACGGGCCTACATGGGGGTCCCAGTGTGGACCAAGACTTGGGTTGGACAAAGGATGGTGGGCTACATGTTCGTGGACTCCATCAGATGGGCCATAAGCTTGGGCCAACAGGCCCAAAACATAGGACTGGGTCTTGGCCAAGTCTGCATGGCACAACATGGCACTGCGTGGCACTGAGTCTCCTACGACATGTGGAATGTGGGGATGTGCGGGTGTGGCTCAATCCGGTTGGCCAAGCATTCGGACAATGCTCATCCGATCGTGCATGGTAAAGGATCGTGGGTAGATAAGGCTTATCGAGATCAAGTGATGGATGATCGTGGGAGATAAGGCTTATCAGGATGAAGTCATGGATGAGATCGTGGGAAGATGAGGGTTATCAGCCACGATAGAGATCGTGGGGAGATAATGCTTATCTCCAAGACCTAGATAGCTGGGGGTGTCAGCTATATATAGAACCTATGGGTTGTCATTTGTACTCAATGAAAGACAAATCACTCAGAGAGAAAGAGTGAAACACTGTTGAGAGTTTACGTGATTGTTCCTTTGTATTACTTGAGTTAAGGAATAAAAGGTTGGGAAAGGTTCTCGTATATGCTCTTGTGTCTCTTTTGAGTGAGTGAGTTGTGTGCCTACATATAAAGTTCTATTGTGCAATCCTTGTGTGCGTGCGGTTGGCTGAGACTAAGTGTGACTTAGTGCCATCACAAGGAAAAATTTAGGGTGAGAAAATTAGCTGTCACCCTATGAACACTTGGCATGCAGGAGTTGGTGGCACCTTGCGCAAATTCCTAGCATGAGACTTTGGAGTGGCTGGGCACTCGCTGGATGGGCTGCGATCGCACCCGGCAGGCCCGATGCAAAGAACACGGTGCCCGCGTGCTGTTCCCACAAGGCTGCCACGCGCGCTGCTGGTCAAATGAGCGCGTGCGGGCAGGCTAGACAAGCAGCCTGCGGCGCGCGCGCCTACTGCTCCCCCAGCTTGCTGCGCGCACTCTTGGGCTCTCCCAGCCCATAGCGCGCCCTGCTGGCCAGACGACCGAGCACGCTGCTCCCACGAGCCTGCCGTGCGCGCTGCTGGAAAGATGTGTAGCCCATTGCCCTTGCATTCTGCCCCCCCAAGCCCGCTGTGCACGCGCATCTCCCCCCACCCCGTTCCGAACACGCTGCTGCCCCCACCGCACTGCTGGCCAGCCGAGCAGCCTGCTACGCGCGGTTTGCTCCCATCAGCCCTCCCTGAACGCGATGCTTCTCTCAGCCCGCTGCTGGTCCGACGAGAAGCTCATTACGAGCGCTGCTAGGAGTACAAGCAGAGCGTCGTGCACGCGCTGCTGTCTCCAGCCCGCTCCAGGCACGCTGCTCTCCCTAGCTGCTCCTCCTAGGCCACTGCTGCTGGGCGGACGAGCGGGAAGGTGCGAGCGCGATCTGCGCCCTCCCGCACAATGCGTACGCTGCTGGCCCAACGAGCGGCATGCTGCACGCGGCTTGGAGCGCTTCTAGCCTCCCTCCCTTGCTCGGGTGCCTTTCTAGCTTTTTGTTAACCTCTCTCGTAGGCAGCAATCG
>CM075454.1:3731514-3746514 GCA_037832335.1 Carallia pectinifolia | reverse complement strand
CATCGATGCGAGATCCGAGATATCTGTTGCCGAGAGTCGTTTAGATTCTCATTGTGGAGGTCCAATGCCCGGACCGCGCTCCGTTCCCAGGGAGACGAGGTATTTCCTTTCGCTTTTTTATTTCCTTGGCACGATCTACGCTGGGGTTTTGTTGTTTACAACGTAGGGGCAACCGACGAGCGGTCGGACTCATGACAAACGTTGCAGCGTGTGGGTGCCCATGGACCAACGCACACCCCGTGTCGTGTGATGTTAACTTGTTCGTGGGTCGTTTTGCTGGGCAGAGGTTTCGACAATGATCCTTTCGCAGGTTCACCTACGGAAACCTTGTTACAACTTCTCCTTCCTCTAAATAATAAGGTTCAGTGGACTACTCGTGATGTCGCCGGCAGAGAACCGCCCACGACTCCGCGATCCGAACACTTCACCGGACCATTCAATTGGTAGGAGCAATGGGCTGTGTGTACAAAGGGCAGGGACATAGTCAACGTGAGTTGATGACTCGCGCTTACTAGGAATTCCTCGTTAAAGACCAACAATTGCAGTGATCTATCCCCATCATGATAAAATTTCAAAGATTCCCTAGGCATGTCGGCCAAGGCTATAGACTCGTTGAATACATCAGTGTAGTGTGCTTGCGGCCCAGAACATCTAAGGGCATCACAGACCTGTTATTGCCTCAAACTTCCTTGGCCTAGAAGGCCATAGTCCCTCTAAGAAGCTGGCCACGGAGGATCACCTCCGTATAGCTAGTTAGCAGGCTGAGGTCTCGCTCGTTAATGGAATTAACTAGACAAATCGCACCACCAACTAAGAACCGCCATGCACCACCACCCATAGAATCAAGAAAGAGCTCTCAGTTTGTCAATCCTTACTATGTCTGGACCTGGAAAGTTTCCCTGTGTTGAGTCAAATTAAGCCACACGCTCCACTCCTGGTGGTGCCCTTCTGGCAATTCCTTTAAGTTTCAGCCTTGCGACCATACTCCCCCCAGAACCCAAAGACTTTGATTTCTCATAAGGTGCCGGCAGTGTCCTAAAAGCAACTTCCGCCGATCCCTAGTCGACATCTTTTATGTTTGAGACTAGAACGGTATCTGATCAGCTTCGAGCCCCCAACTTTCATTCTGCAATCCTGACTTGCCAATATCTAGACCGCAGATCCAGCTTGGTGCAATATGAAGCTCTCGCCACCCTGTCAAACAAGTTCGCTATCAATGGGATAGGGTACTTGTTCTTTACCGTCAGCTTGTTCAGAGCCCTGTAATCAACACACATCCGCAAGGAGCCATCGTGTTTCCTCTGAAACAACACCGAGGCACCATATGGCGCTTTGGAGGGCTGAATTACGACTACATCCAACAACTCTGTTAACTGTTTCCTCAGTTCTGCCAATTCTAGCAGACTCATGCAAAATGGGGCTTGTGCTGGTGGTTTGGAATTGGGCACCAAATCGATCTTGTGGTCAGTGGCACGCCTTTGGGGAGTACACTTGGGGAGTTCAGGAGGCATCACATCAGTAAACTTTCCCAATAGATCCGCTACACTATCAGGCACCTCCGCAACAATACCTTCCTTGACCTCCATCAAAGCTGCAAGGTAGGTGACTTCTCCCTTCTTCAGCCCATGCTTCACCTGCATAGCTGACAGCATACCACCTGACTTCCCACCAATACTAGAAGAGGGAGTGAACATTCCAGCAACGAAACATGGATGATCCTCATGCATGATTATGAGACCAGCCAAGTGAGGCAACAGAGCAACTTTTGTGCTCACAAAGAAATCAACTCCCAGAACCATAGTGAAGTTAAGATTACCAGACCAATTGCCCATAGGTACCTGCACTCCCAATGTCGTACCAAGCACCTCTCAGGCTGTCGAGTTGACTGCCTTCATTCGACTTCCAGTCTTGGTGAATTTCAGACCCAATGACTCCACCATCCTCTCAACAACAAAGTTATGGGTAGCACCCGTGTCGGCCATTGTGATCAACTCTTTATTACTAAGCTCGATCTTCACATACATCAAGCCGGATTGTGGGGCACGTCCAGCTTGAACAGTACTCACCAACTATAGAGGATTGACACGATAGGGGCCAACAACATCCGAGAGGGCACTCTCCTGAGCAACTATGGCGCTTAACTTCTCCTGCTTCGGGCACTCCTTGGCCCTGTGTGGTCCATTACATATGAAACAACCCGAGTTAGTTTTGCCTTTACCTTGTTCTTGGTAGACGGCTTTGCCTTTATCTTTGTCGCCACTGTTGTGCTTATCCTTCTTGCCCTCCTTATCCTTGGGCTGCTTACCAGTATCAGAATCAGGAGACTTGTTGATCCAAAAACAACTAAACCATCAGCCGCAGCCATTGCAGAAGAAAGGTCCTTCACACCTTGCCTAATAAGCTCGAGTTGAGCCCAAAGCTGAAGACCGAATAGGAAGTTGAAAAGCTTGTCCTCATCCAACATGTTGCGAATGTCAAGCATCGAGGAACTGAATTCCTTCACACAGTCACGCGCCGTACCACTCTGCTTCAACTTCTTCAAGGATTCCCTCGCAACCCATGACGTGTTGCAGGATAAGAACTGGTCCTTCAACTCCTTCTTTAGGCTCTCCCATGTCTCGATCTTAGGCCTGCCCGCACTTGCATCGTCATCCAACCGAGTCCGCCACCACAGCTCGACATCCTTGGCTAGATACATGCTGGTCAGATTAACCTTCTCATCATCTAGCACTCAAGCAGCTTTAAAGTACTTCTCCATATCCCACAGAAAATTCTCGATCTCTTTGGCATCCATCGCTCCCTCGAAGGCTTTAGGCTCCGGCACCTTCATCTTTGTCGAGCCCTCCATGACACCTCCGCTTGGTTGAGAGGCCACGACCTTCTTGAGGATGGCTATTTCTGCTGCCATCTCCTCAAGCCGAAAAGTTGTGTTTGAAGAGGCCACCACCTCTTGTTGCCGCTGCAGATCGATTATGTGCTGCTCATGGAGCGCCAATGTCTGGAACACGGTGAAATTTGCATCCCCCAAAAGTTGACTGAGTACCTCAAAGAGTTTGGCTACGCACTCACGTACAGCATCAAGACCTAAACCACATGCCATTGGTCGAACCTTTTTGCTCTGATACCAGCTGTCACAGGGCTAATTTTCTCACCCAAAATTTTGCCTTATGATGGCACTAAGTCACACTTAGTCTCAGCCAACTACACACACAACGATTTTGCGCAATGGAACTTTATAAGTAAGGTACACAACTCACACACTCAAAAGAGACACTAGAGCATATGCGGGAACCTTTCCCAACCTTTTATTACTTAACTCAAGTAATATAAAGGAACAATCACTTGAACTCTCAATAGTGTTTCACTCTTCTCTCTGAGTGATTTCTCTTTTTCTGAGTACAAATGACAACCCATAGGGTCTATACATAGCTGACACCCCTAGTTATCTAGGGCTTGCAGATAAACATTATCTCTCCATGATCTCTATCGTGGCTGATAATCCTCATCTCCCCACGATCTCATCCATGCCTTGATCCTGATAAGCCTTATCTACCCACGATCCTTTGCCATGCACGATCTAATGAGCATTATCCCGATGCTCAGCCAATCGGATAGAGCCACACCCACAAGTCCCCACGTTCCACACGTCGTAGGAAACTCGATGCCATGCAGTGCCAAGCTGTGCCATGTAGTGCCATGCAGACTTGGCCAAGACCCAGTCTCGTGTTTTGGGCCTCTTGGCCCAAGCCCATGGACCATTTGATGGAGCCCACGAACATGTAGCACAGCATCCTCTATCCAACCCAAGTATTGGTCCACACTGGGACCGGCATGTAGGTCCTTGCCTGCGCTAACTCTCTCAGTTTTCACCTTACCTTAGGGAGTGCCTAGCCACTCCAAAGTCCCATGCTAGAAATTGGCGCAAGGTGCTGCCAACTCCCGAATGCTAAGTGTTCAAGGGGCTAACAAACCACCCCCACCTGTTGAAGCCAACGTCTTCGTTGGTAGGGTTGATAGGTAGTCTTCCACCTGCTTCTCAAACTGTCATAGAGTCACATCTCTTTCCCAGCTCGCCTCACTGTCTGGGGCATTCTTCCACTTGACCAAGTACCCAACCCGCCTGTTCTTCTTTCTTTGTCCATGCGTTCGGTGGTCTAGAATTCTCTCCACTTCACGCTGGAACTCAATTCTGATTGTAGGGGGAGCACGTCGTGTTTGTTTCCTTGGAGCCTAATCACCTGCTTCCTCGTTGAAGGGCTTCAAGAAACTTACATGGAAGGTTGGATGCATCTTCAACCTTTCTGGCAGTTGCAATCTATATGCAACATTGCCAACTTTCTTCACCACTGTGAACGGACCGTCAAACTTTGGAACCAGCCCACGATGCACTGTCTTGTTGTTGATCATCTTTCAAATTTGGGGAGTAAGTTTCAGCAACACGTTATCCCCAACTTGGAACAGCATGTCCCTCCTTCCTCGGTCCGCATACTTTTTCATCTGCCTAGCTGCCTTGTCCAAGCTATCCTCGGCCTCCTCTAGCCGCTTTTGCTTAGAACGGGCAAACTGGTGCACTGCTAGACATCTCCCTCCTGAGCTAGTCTTGGCAACATCGTTAGGAGTAAGTGGTTGTTGCCCCATAGCTAGCTCAAAGGGACTCATACCTGTGGAAGAGGACTTATGAAGATTGTAGCAAAATTGGGCCGAATCCAACAACTCAAGCCAATTCCTTTGGCTTGCCGTCACATAATGCCGAAGATATTCCTCAGGTAGGCCATTGATCCGCTCCGTCTGGCCATCAGTCTGAGGATGGTTGGCAATAGAGAATTTCAATTCTAAACCCATCATGTTGAACAATGACGTCCAGAACCTGCCAGTGAAACGAGGATCCCGATCGTTCACAATATCTTCAGGCAACCCATAGTACTTACTACTTGCTTGTAGAAAAGCTCAGCAGCTGTCTTTGCTTGACATGAAGAGGGGGCAGGAATAAACACTGCATACTTGGAAAATCGATCAACCACCCCACGACAGATCCCTTGCCATCAATCTTCGGGAATCCGCCAATGAAATACATCGAACTGACACCCATGGCTTCGAAGGAATGGGTAGCGGCTGCAACAAACCCGCCTCTTTCTGCCGCTACGTCTTGTCCTGTTGACAAGTGATGCACATTTTGACATATGCCTCGGCATCATCATCCATCTTTTGGCTAGTAGTAGTTGTGGGACAGCAAGGACATCATCTTTTTGAGGCTAGGACGACTAGCCCACTGTGAACCATGGGACTCCCATAGTATCTCCTTCCAAAGGCCTGCACCACTTGTAAGATATACACGATTACCCTTGGCATGCAATAAATCATTATCGAGCCAGTATCGCCTTACCACACCCTCCCTAACTTGCTGTACCACTTGCTGATATGTGGCATCATGTGGGGCCTACTCCTTGATTTTGTCTAGCAAGTCACTCACACTTGAGTGAGGGCAGCAACCGTCTCTTGCACTTGTCGGCGACTTAGGGCATCTGCCACCTAATTTTGCCTTCCTGGCTTGTGTTCCCAAGTAAAATCGTACTCAACCAAGAACTCTTGCCACTGCGCCTGCCATACAGAAAGCTTCTTCTGTGTCTGAAAGAATGTGTTAGCCACATTGTCGGTCCGAACCACGAACCTGGTACCCAGCAAATACACCCTCTATGTGCGAAGGCAATGCACCACTGCCAACATCTCCTTCTTATGGGCTGAGTACCGCTGCTCTGCATCATTGAGTTTTCGGCTCTCATAGGCAATGGGGCGGCCTTCTTGCACCAACACACCTCTAATGGCTTTGTCCGAGGCGTCAGTTAGCATACTGAAAGGCAACTCAAAATCAGGCAGCCTCAGGATTGGCTCCGTGGACACCGCTGCCTTCAACTTGTCAAAGGCTTCTTGGCAATTTGTGGTCCACCTCCATGGTCTATCCTCTTTGAGTAAGTTTGTCAATGGGGCCACCTTTTTGGAGTAACCTCGCACGAACTTCCTGTAATAGTTAGACAAACCAAGAAAGGATCTTAACTTAGACACTTTGGTAGGGGCCTCCCACTCCACTATTGCCTGGACTTTTCTCTCGTCCATTTTAACTTGCCCTCGACTCACCCTATGCCCAAGGAACATTATCTCACGTCGGGCGAACTCACATTTTTCCCTTTTCACATATAGTTGGTGCTCTCTCAACTTAGACAACACCAACCTCAAGTGGGACAAGACACAACAATATCATCCAGATATACAACCACAAAATGATCAATAAAGTCATGAAACACATCATTCATTAGATTACAAAAAGTAGCAGGGGCATTAGTCAAGGGCAGAAAGCTTCTTCTGAGTCTGAAAGAATGTGTTAGCCACATTGTCAGCTTGAACCACGAACCTAGTACCTTGCAAATACACCCTCCATGTCCGAAGGCAATGCATCACTGCCAGCATCTCCTTCTCATTGGCTGAGTACCGCTGTTCTGCATCATTGAGTTTCCGACTCTCATAGCCAAAGGGGTGGCCTTCCTGCACCGACACACCTCCAATGGCTTTATCTGAGGTGTCAGTTAGCACACTGAAAGGCAACTCGAAATCAGGCAACCTCAAGACCGGCTCCATGGACACCGCTGCCTTCAACTTGTCAAAGGCTTCTGGGAAATTTGTGGTCCACCTCCAGGGTCTATCCTTCTTGAGTAAGTCTGTTAATGGGGCCACCTTCTTGGAGTAACCCTGCACAAACTTCCTGTAGTAGTTAGACAAACCAAAAAAGGATCTCAACTCAGACACTTTGGTAGGAGGCAGGTTGTTAAACAGAAAAGATCACTCTTTCCGAGGCCCCCACTGACGTCATTGGACTCCCTAACGTTTCCATCAGCCGCCGCATCCTGGTTCGGGAATTTTAACCCGATTCCCTTTTGAAGCTTGCGCGCAGACGAGCTGTCAGACGGGCTTTGCCCGTCTCGTAGGATCGACTAACCCATGTGCAAGTGCCATTCATATGGAATCTTTCCCCTCTTTGGCCTTCAAAGTTCTCATGTGAATATTTGCTACTACCACCAAGATCTACACCGACGGTCGCTCCGCCCCGGCTCGCTTGAAGGTTTTGCAGCGTCCGTTGCGCCCTCCTACTCATTAGGGCCTAGCCCTTACCCCGACGGCTGGGTGTGGGTTGCACGCTTCAGTGCCATCCATTTTTGGGGCTAGTTGATTTGGCTAGGGAGTTGTTACACACTCCTTAGCGGATTTTGACTTCCATGACCACCATCCTACTGTCTTAATCGACCAACACCCTTTGCGGGATCTGGGTTAGCGCACAGTTGGGCACCGTAACCCGGCTTCCGGTTATCTCGCATCACCAGTTCTGCTTACCAAAAATGGCCCACTTGGGGCTCTCGATTCTGTGGCACGGCTAAACGGAGCAGCCGCACCGTCCTACCTATTTAAAGTTTGAGAATAGGTCGAGGGCATTGCGCCCCTGATGCCTCTAATCATTGGCTTTACCCGATAGAACTCACACCGAGTTCCAAAGACTCGATGGTTCACGAGATTCTACAATTCACACCAGGTATCGTATTTCGCTACGTTATTCATCAATGCGAGAGCCGAGATATCCGTTGCTGTGAGTCGTTTAGATACTCATTATGGAGGTCCAATTCCCCGACCGAGCTCCAAAGACTGATTTTATTATTGTTGTCGTTTCGTCTTGATACTCGTGTAGGCTAGGAGAGTGCTTTGTTATTGCTATCGTCTCCACTTTTATACTCGTGTGGTCTGCTTTTGATGTTGTTGTCGTCTCGTCTTTATACTCGTGCGGGCTAGGAGTATGCTTTGATATTACTACCGTCTCCGCTTTTATACTTGTGCGGGCATGGAGTATACTTTTGTTGTTGTACTTTTTGCCTTTTATACTCTTGCTAGAAAAAAGTCTACATTACCTGTTTTTGCCATCTTGCCTTTTATCTTCGTGCGAGCAAGGACTTTGATTTTGTTGCTATTGCCGTCCCACATTTATACTCAATCAGGCTAGGAGTATACTTTTGTTGTTGTGCTTGTCGCCTTTCATACTCTCGCCGGCAAGGACTTTGCATTTGTTGTTTTTGCTGTCTTGCCTTTTATACTCGTACGGGTGAGGAACATGCTTTGTTGTTGTTGTCTCGCCTTTTATGCTCATACGAGCAAGGAGTATACTTTTGTTGTTGTACATTTTACCTTTTATACTCTTGCAGGCAAGGTGTCTGCTCTTATTGTTGTTACTATCTTTTCTTTTATACCCATGTAGGCAAGAAGCCTGGTTTTGTTGTTGTCGTCGTCTCGCCATTTATTCTTGTGTGGGTAAGGAGTATGCTTTGCTGTTGCTGTCTCGTCCTTTAGATGTGAGGGCAAAGAGTCTAGTTTTGTTTCTACTGGCAACTCGCCTTTTATACTCTTGTAGGCAAGAAGCAAGCTTTACTATTGTCGTCTCGCTTTTTATACTTGCATGGGCTGGAAGTGTGCTTTTGTTGTCGTTGCCATCTTGCCTTTTATACTCTCGCGGGCATGGAGTCTACATTTGTTGTGGTTGCTGTCTCGCTTTTATGCTCACGCAGGCTAGGAGTATGCTTTGTTGTTGCTACTGTTTTCCCTTTTATACTCGTGTGGGAAAAGAGTATACTTTTGTTGTTGTACATTTTGCCTTTTATACTCTAGCAGACAAGGAGTCTACTTTTTCTGTTGTTGTCATCTCGCCTTTTGTTGTGATTGTCGCCTTTCATACTCTTGCGGGCAAGGAGTCTGCATTTGTTTTCTTTGTTGTCTAGCCTTTAAACTCACGTGGGCTACGAATCTGTTTTACTGTTATTACCATCTCGCCATTTACACTTGTGTGGGTAAGGAGTAAACTTTTGTTATTGTACCTTTCACCTTTTATACTGATGTCTGCAAAGAGTCTACTTTTGTTGTTGTTACTGTCTTATTCTTATACCCATGCAAGCAAGGACTTTTGTTGTTGTTGCCGTCTTGCCTTTTATTCTTGTGCAGATAAGGAGTATGCTGTGCTATTGCCGTCTCACCTTTTATACTCATGCGAGCAAGGAGTAGGATTTGCTATTGTCGTCTTGCCTTTTTTACTCGAGTGAGTAAAGAGTATGCTTTTGTTGTTCTTACCATCTCGGCTTTTACATTCATACGGGCAAGAAGCCTACATTTATTATTTTTACTATCTTGCCTTTTATACTCGTATGGGTGAGGAGCATGCTTTGTTGTTGCGGTCTCGCTTTTTATACTCATGCGGGCAAGGAGTATACTTTTGTTGATGTACCCTTCGCCTTTTATACTCTTATGGCAAGGTGTCTGCTCTTGTTGTTGTTACTGTCTTGCCTTTTATATTCGTGTATGCAAGGAGCCTGGTTTTGCTACTGTTGTCATCTCGCCATTTATTCTTGTGTGGTTAAGGAGTATGCTTTGTCGTTGCCGCCTCGTCTTTTACTCGTGAGGGAAAGGAGTCTAGTTTTGTTGCTACTGCCGACGGGCCTTTTATACTCGTAAAGGCAAGGAGTAAGCTTTGCTGTTGCCGTCTTACTTTTTATACTTGCATGGGAAAGGAGTGTGTCTTTATTGTTGTTGCCATCTTGCCTTTTATGCTCTCGTGGGCACAAAGTCTACAATTGTTGTTGTTGCTGTCTCACTTTTATGCTCGCACGGGCTTGGAGTATGCTTTGTTGTTGCTACTGTCTCCCCTTTTATATTCGTACGGGCCAGGAGTATATGTTTGTTGTTGTACTTTTTGCCTTTTATACCATTGTGAGCAAGGAGTCTACTTTTGCTGTCTCACCTTTTTTCTTCATGCGGGCAAGGACTCTAGTTTTGTTGTTGTTGTCATCCTGCCTTTTACACTTTGGCAGTCTAGAAGTATACTTTTGTTGCTGTGATTGTTTACTTTCATACTCTTGTGGGCAAGGAGTCTGCATTTGTTGTTATTGTTGTCTAGCCTTTTAAACTCGTACAGACTACGAGTCTGCTTTGCTGTTGTTACCATCTCACCTTTTATACTCGTGCGGGCAACGAGTAAACATTTGTTGTTGTACTTTTCACCTTTTATACTGTTGTCGGCAAAGAATCTGCTTTTGTTATTGTTACTGTCCCGTCTTTTAAATCCGTGCGGGCAAGGAGTCTGATTTTGTTGTTGTTGCTGTATCGCCTTTTATTCTTGTGCAGGCAAGGAGTACGCTTTACTGTTGCCGTCTAGCCTTTTATACTCGTGCAGGCATGCTTTGCTGTTGCCATCTCGCCTTTTTTACTAGTGCGAGTAAAAAGTATGATTTTGCTGTTCTTACCATCTCTCCTTTTATACTCGTATGGGCGAGGAGTTTGCATTTATTATTTTTGCTGTCTCAACCTTTATATTCGTGTAGGTGAGGAGCATGCTTTGTTTTTGCTTTCTCACCTTTTATACTCGTATGGGCAAGGATGATATTTTTCTTGTTGTACATTTTACCTTTTATAGTCTTGCGGGCAAGGTATCTACTCTTGTTGTTGTTGTTGTCTCGCATTTTATACCGTACAGGCAAAGAGTCTGGTTTTGTTCTTGTTGCCGTCTCGCCTTTTATTCTCGTGCAGGTAAGGAGTACGCTTTGCTATTGCTATCTTGCCTTTTTACTTATGCAGGAAAGGAGTCTAGTTTTGTTGTTGTTACCTACTCGCTTTTTATACATGTGCGAGAATGAAATATGCTTTGTTGTTGCCGTCTTGCATTTTATACTCATACTAGCAAGGAGCATGCTTTTGTTGTTGTTGTCGTCCTGCCTTTCATACTCGTGTGGGCAAGGAGTCTGGTTTTCTTGTTGTTCCCTTCTTGCTTTTATTGCTCGTGCGAGTAAGGAGCACGTTTTGTTGTTGCCATTCTGCCTTTTAAACTCGTGCGCGTTAAGAGTATGCTTTGTTGTTGCCGTCTCGCCTTTTATGCTATTGTGGGGAAGGAATATGCTTTGTTGTTGCGATCTCACCTTTTACACTTGTGCGTGCTTGCTCCCTGATTTTGTCTAGCAAGTCACTCTGCACTTGAGTGAGGGCAGCAACTGTCTTTTGCACTTGTCGGCGACTTAGGGCATCTGCCACCTGATTTTTCCTGCCTGGTTTGTGTTCCCAAGTAAAATGATACTCAGCCAAGAACTCCTGCCACTACGCCTGCTGTGCAGAAAGCTTCTTCTGAGTCTAAAAGAATGTGTTAGTAACATTGTTGGTCCGAGCCACGAGGAAACGGGAGATGAGCCTCCAAGGAAACAAGCATGACGTGCTCCCCCTATAATCAGAACTGATTTCCAATCTGAAGTGGAGAGAATTCTAGACCACCGAACGCAGGGGCAAAGTAAGAAGAATAGGCGGGTTGAGCACTTGGTGAATTTGAAGAATGCCCCAGATAGTGAGGCGAGCTGGGAAAGAGATGTGACTCTATGGCAGTTCGAGAAGCAGGTGGAAGACTACCTATCTATTTACCAATGAGGACGTTGGTTTCAACATGTGGGGGTGGTTTGTTAGCCCCATGAACACTTGGCATGCAGGAGTTGGAAGAACCTTGCGCCAATTCCTAGCATGGGACTTTGGAGTAGCTGGGCACTCCTTGAAGGAAGGTGAAAGCTGAGAGGGTCAGTGTAGGCACAGGCCTACATGCGGGTCCCAGTGTGAACCAAGACTTGGGTTGGACAAAGGATGCTACGCTACATGTTTGTGGGCTCCATCAGATGGGCCATGGGCTTGGGCTAAGAGGCTCAAATCACAGGACTGGGTCTTGGCCAAGTCTGCATGGCACTGCGTGGTACCGAGTCTCTTACGACATGTGGAACATGGGGATGTGCAAGCGTGGCTCTATCTGGTTGGCCGAGCATCAAGATAATGCTTATCAGATAGTGCATGGCAAAGGATCGTGGGTAGATAAGCCTTATTGAGATCAAGTGATGGATGATCGTGGGAGATAAGGCTTATTAGGATCAAGTCATGGATGAGATAGTGGGAAGATGAGGGTTATCAGCCACGATAGAGATCGTGGGGAGATAATGTTTATCTCCAAGACCTAGATAGCTGGGGGTGTCAGCTATATATAGACCCTACGGATTGTCATTTGCACTCAATGAAAGAGAAATCACTCAGAGAGTGAAACACTGTTGAGATTTCAGGTGATTGTTCCTTTGTATTACTTGAGTTAAGTAATAAAAGGTTGGGAAAGGTTCCTATATATGCTCTTGTGTTTCTTTTTAGTACGTGAGTTGTGTGCCTACTTATAAAGTTCCATTGTGCAATCCTTCTGTGTGTGCGGTTGGCTGAGACTAAGTGTGACTTAGTGCCATCACAAGGCAAAATTTTGGTTGAGAACCAATGGTAGGTGGTACTAGTTTTGACCGTCTCTTGCACTTGTCAGCAACTTAGGGCATCTGCCAGCTGATTTTGCCTTCTTATCTCGTGTTCCCAAGTAAAATCGTACTCAGCCAACAACTCCTATCACCGCGCCTGCCGTGCAGAAAGCTTCTTTTGAGTCTGAAAGAATGTGTTAGCCACATTGTCGGTCCGAACCACGAACCTGATAGCCAGCAAATACACCCTCCATGTGCGCAGGCAATGCACCACTGCCAACATCTCCTTCTCATGGGCTGAGTACCGCTGCTCTGTACCATTGAGTTTTCGGCTCTCATAGGCAATGGGGTGGCCTTCTTGCACCAACACACCTCCAATGGCTTTGTTTGAGGCATCAGTTAGCACACTGAAAGGCAACTCAAAATCAGACAGCCTCAGGATCGGCTTCGTGGACACCATTGCCTTCAAGTTGTCAAAGGCTTCTTGGTAATATGTGGTCCACCTCCAGGGTCTATCCTTCTTGAGTAAGTCTGTCAATGGGGCCACCTTTTTGGAGTAGCCCTGTACGAACTTCCTGTAATAGTTAGCCAAACCAAGAAAGGATCTCAACTCAGACACTTTGGTAGGAGACAGGTTGTTAAACAGAAATGAGGATTGACACGAGAAGGGCCAACATCATCCGAGGGGCCACTCTCCTCAACAACTATGGGATTTAACTTCTCTCGCTTGGGGCACTCCTCGGCCCTGTGTGGTCCATTACAGATGAAACAACCTGAGTTAGTTTTGCCTTTACCTTGTTCTTGGTAGACGACTTTGCCTTTATCCTTGTCGCCACCGTTGTGCTTATCGTTCTTGCCTTGCTTTTTCTTCTTGCCCTTGTATTAGGGCTGCTTCCCAGCATCAAAATCAAGAGACTTGTTGATCTAAAAATTAACTAAACCATCAGCCGCAGCCATTGCTGAAAGAAGGTCCTTCACACCTTGGCTTGTAAGCTCGAGTTGAGCCCAGGGTTGTAGACCAGAAAGGAAGTTGCAAAGCTTGTCCTCATCCGACATGTTGCGGATGTCAAGCAACAAGGAACTGAATTCCTTCACGTAGTCACGCACCGTACCAATCTGCTTCAACTTCTTCAAGGATTCCCTCGCAACCCATGACGTGTTGTAGGGCAAGAACTAGTCCTTCAAGTCCTTCTTTAGGCTCTCCCACGTCTCGATCTTAGGCCTGCCCGTAATTGCATCGTCATCCAACTGAGTCCGCCACCACAGCTTGGCGTCCTTGGCCAGATACATTTTGGTCAGATTGACCTTCTCGTTGTCTGGCACTCGTGTAGCTTTGAAGTACTACTCCATATCCCACAAAAAGTTCTCGATCTCTTTGGCATCCCTCGCTCCCTCGAAGGCTTTTGGCTCTGTCACCTTCATCTTGGTCGAGCCTTTCACAATACCTCCGCTTGGTTGAGAGGCTACAGCCTTCTTAAGGATGGCTATCTCTGCTGACAACTCCTCAAGCCGAAAAGCTATGTTTGAAGAGGCCACCACCTCTTGTTGCCGCTGCAAATCGATTATGTACTACTCATGGAGCGCCAACGTTGGGAACACTGTGAAATTTGCACCCTCCAGAAGTTCACCGAGTACCTCAAAAAGATTGGCTATGCGCTCATGTACAGCATCAAGACCCGAACCACCTGCCATTGGTCAAACCTTTTTGCTCTGATACTAGCTGTCGCAGGGCTAATTTTGTCACCCAAAATTTTGCCTTGTGATGGCACTAAGTCACACTTAGTCTCAGCCAACCGCACACACAACAATTTGCACAATACAACTTTGTAAGTAGGCACACAACTCACACACTCAAAAGAGGCACAAGAGCATATACGGGAACCTTTCCCAACCTTTTATTACTTAACTCATGTATTTTTTTTTTTTAAAACTACTTAACTCGTAATACACAGGAACAATCACTTGAACTCTCAACAGTGTTTTACTCTTTCTCTCTAAGTGATTTCTCTCTTTCATTGTGTACAAATGACAACCCATAGGGTCTATATATAGCTGACACCCCAGCTATCTAGGGCTTAGAGATAAACATTATCTCCCCATGATCTATCGTGGCTGATAACCATCATCTTCCCACGTTCTCATCCATGACTTGATCTTGATAAGCCTTATCTCCATGATAATCCATCACTTGACCCTGATAAGTCTTATCTACCCATGATCCTTTGCCATGCACCATCTGATGAGCATTATCTCGATGCTCGGCCACTCGGATAGAGCAACACATGCATGCCCCCACGTTGCATGCGTCGTAGGAGACTCAGTGCCATGCAGTGCCATCCAGACTTGGCCAAGACCCAATCTTGTGTTTTGGGCCTCTTGGCCCAATCCCATGGCCCATCTGATGGACCCACGAACATGCAGCCCAGCATCTTTGTCCAACCCAAGTCTTAGTCCATACTGGGACCCACTTGTAGGCACGTGCCTACGCTGATCCTCTCAGCTTTCACCTTGCTTTAAGGAGTGCCCAGCCACTCCAAAGTCCCATCATAGGAATTGGCACAAGGTACCGCCAACTCCTGCATGCCAAGTGTTCAATGGGCTAACAGTAGGCCTCTATCCTACCATCGAAAGTTGATAGGGCAGAAATTTAAATGATGTGTCGCCGGCA
>CM075454.1:3694014-3726514 GCA_037832335.1 Carallia pectinifolia | reverse complement strand
CGCACTCGGAAGTGCTATCGGATGGGCTTTCCTAGTCTTTTAGGATCGACTAACCCATGTGAGGGCGAGTAATGTCTCCACGATCGCGAGGGCAACGTCTTGTTGGGTATTTCAAGGGCTTGGGCTTGGGACACCCCAGCAATCCGAGATGGTCCATGACTCGAGCCCATTGGTGAATCGGCTCTTTCCGTTCTGTATCCGACTAAGGCGCATAGCCGGGCCCCATCTCTTTCCCTCCTAACAATTTTGATCACTCTTTGACATTCTTTTCAAGGCCCTTTTCATATTTCCCTTGCGATACTTGTTTGCTATTAGTCTCTCGCCCATATTTGGCCTTGGACAGAGTTTACAGCCCGATTGGGGCCACATTCCCAAACAACCACACTCATAGACAATGCCTCATGGAACGATAGGGTCTGGGCACAACGGGGCTCTCACCCTCTCTAGCACCCCCTTCCAGGGGACTTGGGCCCAATCCTTTGCTAAAGACGCTTCTCCATACTACAATTCAAATGTCGGGGGTGTCTGATTCTCAAGCTAGGCTATTCCGAGTTTGCTCATCATTACTAAGGGAATCCTCATAAGTTTCTTTTCCTCTGCTTATTGATACGCTTAAACTCAGTGGGTGATCCCACCTAACTTGGGGTCACGATACGAGAAATGGCCAAGTTCATCAAAGTTTTAAGCGATGACACGGCCGCATGACACTATGCAAGGGTCTCTCAACAACTGTTTTCGAGGCGAACGTTGTTAGGGACATGGTTTTTGGGCCAATCGAGATGCCGAGCACACAGGAGGCCATCTTCCGCCACCAAGCGCAACCCCATCTATTTGGGGTCAAGTTGGCAATGTTTAGTGACACCTGGGAAGACGTGCCCCTGGCCAGAAGGATTCGAGCACAACTTGCATTGAAAGACTTGATGATTCACGAGATTCTACAATTCACACCAAGTATCGCATTTCGTTACGTTGTTCATCGATGCGGAAGCTAAGACATCCATTACCGAGAGTCATTTTTATTCTCATTATAGAGGTGCAATGCCCTGCCTACACTCCATTCCTGGGGTGATGAGGCATTGCCTTTCAATTTTTGATTTCCATGTCATGACCTACGCTAAGGATTTACTGTTCGTGCCGCGAAGGTGACCGACGAGCTATCGGCGTCATGACAGACACTGCAGCGTGCGGGTGCCCATGGACCGACGCACGCCCTGTGTTTTGTGATGTTAACTTATTCGCTGGTCGTTCTACTGGGTAAAGGTTTCGACAATGATCCTTCTGTAGGTTCACCAATAGAAAACTCGTTACCACTTCTCCTTCCTCTAAATAATAAGGTTCAGTGGACTTCTTGTGACGTCGTCAGCAGCGAAAGCGGCGAACCGCCCACGTCGCCGCTATCCGAACACTGAACTAGACCATTAATCGGTAAGAGCGATAGGCGGTGTGTACAAAGGGTAGGGACATAGTCAACACGAGCTGATGAGTTGCACTTACTAGGAATTCCTCGTTAAAGACCAACAATTGCAATGATCCATCCCCATCACGATGAAATTTCAAAGATTACGCAAGCTTATCGTGCAAGCCTAACTGGAATTACCATGGCTGCTGGCACCAGGCCTAACCTCCAACCGATCTTCGTTAAAGGATTTAGATTGTATTCATTCCAATTACCAGACTCGCAAGAGCTCGGTATTGTTACTTATTGTCACCACCTCCTCGTGTTAGGATGGGGTAATTTGTGCACCTACTGCCTTCCTTGGATGTCGTAGCCATTTTATAGGCTCCCTCTCTAGAATCGAACACTAATTCTCCATTACCCGTTGCCACCATGGTAGGTGCTAGTCCCTAACACAATTAGCATCCTAGAGTTGGTGGCACCTTCTGCCCATTCCCAGCATTAGACTTTGGGGTGGCTGGGCACTTCTTGAGGCAAGGTGAAAGCTGAGAGGGGTTTAGCGTAGGCACAGACCTACGTGTGGGTCCAAAGGTGGACCAAGGCATGGATTGGGCTACAGATTCGTGGGCTCCATCCAATGGGTCATGGGCATGGGCCAAGAGACCCAAAAACACAAGAATGAGTCTTGGCCAAGTCTGCATGGCATTGTATGGCACTACATGGCGCCGAGTCACTTGTGACATGTGGAACGTGGGGACGTCCGAGTATGGCTCTATCTTGTTGGCAGACCATTGCGATAATGCTCATTAGATCATGCATGGCTAAGGATCGTGGGTAGATAAGGTTTTATTTAGATCAAGTGATGGATGATCGTGGGAGATAAGGCTAATCAAGATCGAGTCGTGGATGAGATCGTGGGAAGATTATCAGCCATGATAGAGATCGTGGGGAGATAACGTTTATCTCCAAGCCCTATATAGTTGGGGATGTCAAACTTTATGGGTTGTCAATTGTACTCAGTGAGAGAGAAATCACTTAGAGAGAAAGGGTGAAACACTATCGAGAGTTCAGTGATTTGTTCCTTTGTATTACTTTGAGTTAAAGTAATAAAGGTTGGGAAAGGTTCTTGTATGCTCTTGTGTTTCTTTTGAGTGTGCGAGTTATGTGCTTGTTATAAAGTTCCATTGTACAATCCTTGTGTGTGCAATTGGCTGAGACTATGTACGACTTAGTGCCATCACAAGGCAAAAATTCGAGTGAGAAATTTAGCACTGTGATAGCTATCAGAGGATAAAGGTTTGACTAATGGCAGGTGGTTTGAGTCTTCATGCAATTCGTGTCTGCATAGCTAAGCTTTTTGAGATACTTGGCGATCTTTCAGAGGATCCAAATTTCACCATGTTCTAAACTTTGGCGCTCCATGAGAAGTATATAATCGATCTGTTGTGACAACATGAGGTGGTGGCCTCTTTAAACACAGCTTTTTGGCTTTATGAGATGGTAGTAGAAATAGCCATCCTCAAGAAGGTTGTAGCCTCTAAACCAGGCATAGATGTTATGGTCGGCTCGACCAAGATGAAGGTGCTGGAGCTTAAAGCCTTCAAGGAAGCAAGGGATGCCATGGAGGGTAAGAATTTCCTATGAGACATGGAACAGTATTTCAAGGCTGTCCGAGTGCTAGATGACAAGAAGGTCAATCTGACTAGCATGTATCTAGCCAAGGACAACAAGCTGTGGTGGCAAACTCAGTTGGATGACAATGGAAGTGCAGGCAAGTCTAAGATCGAGATGTGGGAGAGCCTAAAAAAGGAGTTGAAGGACCAGTTTTTGCCTTTTAATACGTCATGGGTTGCGAGGGAGTCCCTGAAGAAGTTGAAGCAAAATGGCACAGTACATGACTATGTGAAAGAATTCAGTTCCTTGATGCTTGACATCCAGAATATGTCGGATGAGGACAAGCTTTTCAACTTCCTTTCCAGTCTACAACCCTAGGCTCAACTCGAGCTTAGAAGGCAAGGTGTGAAGGACCTACATTCTGCAATGGTTGCAGCTAATGGTTTAGTTGATTTTTGGATCAACAAGTCTTCTAATTTAGATGCTGGGAAGTAGCCCAATGATAAGGCCAAAAAGAAGAAAGAGGGCAAGAAGTGTAAGTACAATGGTGGTGGCAAGGATAAAGGCACAGTCGTCTACCAAGAACAAGATAAAGGCAAGTCTAACTTTGGTTGTTTCATCTATAATGGACCACACAAGGCGAAAGAGTGTCCAAAGAGGGAGAAGTTAAGTTCCATAGTTGCTGAGGAGAGTGCCAGAAGCAGCGTCTCAAATGATGTTGGCGCCTCTTGGGTCAATCCTCTTTAGTTGGTGAGTGCTGTGCAAGCTGGACATGCCCCATAATTCAGCTTGATGTATGTGAAGATTGGGCTCGATAATAAGGAGTTGATGGTGATGGATGACACAGGTACTACCCACAGCTTCATTGCTAAGAGGATGGTGGAGTCATTGGGTCTAAAAGTCACCAAAACTAGAAGTTGAATGAAGGCAGTCAACTCGGGTGGTTGTGAGTGCAAAAGTTGCTCTGTTGGCTCACTCGAATGGTCTCATGAGCATGCATGAGGATCATCCACGTTATGTTTCTGAAATATTCACTCCCTCTTCCAGTATTGGTGGGAAGTCGGGTAGTATGCTATTAGCTATGAAGGTGGAGTGTGGTCTAAAGAAGGGAACAGTCACCTACATTGTAGCTTTGTTGGAGATCAAAGAAGGCATTGTTTTGGTGGTGCCTAATAGTGTTGCAGATCTGTTGGGTGAGTTCAATGATGTGACGCCTCTCGAACTCCCCAAGTGTCTTCTCCTAAGGTGCGCCACTGACCACAAGATCAATTCGGTGCCTGGTTCCAAACCACCAGCACAAGCTCCATACCGCATGAGTCTGCTAGAGTTACCAAAACTAAGGAAGCTGTTGACAAAGTTGCTGGATGTACGCCTAATTCAGCCCTCCAAAGAGCCATATGGTGCCCTAGTATTATTTTAGAAGAAACACGATAGCTCCCTACAGATGTGTGTAGATTACAGGTCATTAAACAAAGTAACAGTGAAGAACACGTAATCTATTCCATTGATTACTGACTTGTTCGATGGACTGGCTAGGGCCTCATATTTCACCAAGTTGGATATGCAGTCTGGAAATTAGCAGTCATAATTATTAAAGGAGATGAAGGGAAAATGACATTCATCACTTGCTATAGCTCTTACAAATTCCTAGTGATGTCATTCAGTTGGCTAATGCCTCTACTACTTTTTGTAATTTGATGAATCATGTATTTCATGACTTTATCAATCATTTTGTGGTCATTTGTCTTGATGATATTATTGTATATAGTGAGTCCCTAGAGGATCACTTGTCCCACCTGAGGTTGCTGTTGTCTAGGTTGAGAGAGCACCAATTATATGTAAAGAAAAAAAAGTGTGAGTTTGCTCAGTGACAGATTATATTCTTGGGGTATAGGGCAAGTCAAGGGCACGTAAAAATGGATCAGAGAAAAGTCCAGGCAATAATGGAGTGGTAACCCCCGACAAAACTGTCGGAGTTGAGGTCTTTCCTTGGCTTGTCTAACTACTATAGGAAGTTCGTGCAGGGTTACTCCAAAAAGGTTGCCCCATCAATAGACTTGCTGAAAAGGGTAGACCACAGAGGTGGACCATAGATTGTTAGGAAGCCTTTGACAAGTTGAAGGTAGCAGTGTCCACGGAGTTGGTCCTGAGGCTGCCAGACTTCGAGTTACCTTTTTTTGTACTAATTGACATCCTAGAAAAAGTCATTGGAGGGGTGTTGGTGCAAGAAGACCACCTTATTGCCTATGAGAGCTAGAAACTCAATAAAGCAGAGCAGCAGTACTTGGCTCATAAGAAAGAAATGCTTGTAGTGGTGCATTGTCTTTGCACTTGGAGGGTGTACTTGCTGGGTACCAGGTTCATGGTTCAGACCGACAATGTGGCAAAAAGATTCTTTCACACTCAGAAAAAGCTTTCTGCACGATAACCTCAGTGGTAGGAGTTTTTGTTTGAGTATGATTTCACGTGGGTAAGGATGGGGGATGGGTAGTGTGTACAAAGGGCAGGGTTGTAGTCAACACAAGCTTATATCTCACACTTACCAGGAATTCCTCAATGAAGAGCAACAATTGTAATGATCTATTCCCATCATGACGAAATTTCAAAGATTACCCAGGCCTGTCGGCCAAGGCTATGGACCAATTGAATATATCAGTGTAGCACTCAGGCGGCTTAGAAAATCTAAGGGCATCATAGACCTGTTATTGCCTCAAACTTCCTTGGCCTAGACAGCCATACTCCCTCTAAAAAGCTGGCCACAAAGGATCAACTCTGCATAGATAGTTAGCAGGCTAAGGTCTTGCTCGTTAACGGAATTAACTAGACAAATCGCTCCACCATCTAAGAACGGCCATGCCCCACCACCCATAGAATCAAGAAAGAGCTCTCAATCTGTCAATCCTTACTATGTCTGGACCTGGTAAGTTTCGCTTTGTTGAGTCAAAATAAGCTGCAGGCACCACTCCTGGTGGTGCCCTTCCGTCAATTCCTCTAAGTTACAGCCTTGCAACCATACTCCCCTCGGAACCCAAAGACTTTGATTTCTCATCAGGCACCGGTGGAGTCCTAAAAGCAACTTCTACCAATCGCTAGTTGGCATCGTTTATGGTTGAGATTATAATGGTATTTGATCATCTTTGACCCCTCAACTTTCATTCTTGATTAATGAAAACATCCTTGGCAAATGCTTTCGCAGTTGTTCGTCTTTCATAAATCCAAGAATTTCACCTTTGACTATGAGATACGAATGTCCCTGACTGTCCCTGTGATAGGTAGTCTTCCACCTGCTTCTCGAACTGTCATAGAGTCACATCTCTTTCCCAGCTCGCTTCATTGTCTTGGGAATTCTTCCACTTGACCAAGTACCCAACCCGCCCGTTCTTCTTACTTTGTCTTTGTGTTCGGTGGTCTAGTACTCTCTCCACTTCACGCTGGAACTCAGTTCAGATTGAAGGGGGAGCATGTCGTGTTTGTTTCCTTGGAGGCTAATCGCCTGTTTCCTTGTCGAAGGGCTTCAAGAAACTCATGTGGAAGGTTGGATGCACCTTAAACCTTTCTGGGAGTTGCAATCTACATGCAACATTGCCAACTTTCTTCACCACTGTGAAGGGACTGTCATACTTTGGAACCAGCCCACGATGCACTGTCTTGTTGTTGATCTTCTTTCAAATTTGGGGAGTAAGTTTTAGCAACACCTTATCCCCAACTTGGAACTGCACGTCCCTCCTTCCTCGGTCCGCATACTTTTTCATCCACCTGGCTGCCTTGTCCAAGCTATCCTGGGCCTCCTCTAGCCGCCCTTGCTTAGAACGGGAAAATCGGTGCACTGCCGGACATCTCCCTCCTGAGCTAGTCCTGGCCACATCGTTAGGAGTAAGGGGCTGTTGCCCCATGGCTAGCTCGAAGGGACTCATACCTATGGAAGAGGACTTATGAAGATTGTAGCAAAATTGGGCCGAATCCAACAACTCAAGCCAATTCCTCTGGCTTGCCGTCACGTAATGCTGAAGATATTCCTCAAGTAGGCCATTGATCCGCTCCGTCTGGCCATTAGTCTGAGGATGGTTGGCAGTAGAGAATTTCAATTCTAAACCCTTCATGTTCAACAATGACGTCAAGAACCTGCCAGTGAAACGAGGATCTCGATCACTCACAATATCTTCAGGCAACCCAAAGTACTTTACTATCTGCTTGTAGAAAAGCTCAGCGGCTGTCTCCACTTGACATGAAGAGGGGGCAGGAATAAACACCGCATACTTGGAAAATCGATCTACCACCACCATGACAGATCCCATGCCATCAATCTTTGGGAATTTGCCAATGAAATCCATCGAAACCGACACCCATGGCTTCGAAAGAATGGGGAGCGGCTGCCACAAACCCGCCTCCTTCTGCTGCTCCGTCTTGTCCCGCTGGCAAGTGATGCACATTTTGACATATGCCTCGACGTCATCATCCATCTTTGGCCAGTAGTAGTTGCGGGACAACAAGGACATCATCCTTTCGACGTCAGGATGACCAGCCCACTGTGAATCATGTGACTCCCGTAGTATCTCCTTTCTGAGGCCTGCACTACTGGGAACATATACACGATTACCTTTGACATGCAATAAATCATTATCGAGCCAGTATCACCTTACCACACCCTCCTTGACTGGCTATACCACTTGCTGTCATTCAGGCAAGGAGTCTGGTTTTGTTGTCGTTGTTGTCTTGCCTTTTATACTCGTGTCACCAAGGAGTATACTTTTGTTGTTTTTGTCGTCTCCCCTTTTATACTCGTGCGGGCAAAGAGTTTGGTTTTGTTGTTGTCGCTGTCTCGCCTTCAATACTCACGTGGGCAACGGGTTAGTATTTGTTGTTGCTGCTGTCTTGATTTTTATGCTCGTGCAGGCAAGGGGTATGCTTTGCTGTTGCCATCTTGCCTTTCCTACTCATGCGAGCAAAGAGAATGCTTTTGTTGTTGTTGTCATCTCGCCTTTTGTACTCATTTGGGAAAGGAATCTGGTTTTGTTGTTGTTTCTGTCTCCCATGTTATACCCATGCAGGAAAAGAGAATGCTCTTTTGTTGCCTTCTCGCCTTTTACACCCATACGAGTGAGGAGTATGCTTTGTTGTTCTAGTCTCGCCCTTTATACTCGGGTAGGCGAGGAGCATACTTTTGTTGTTGTACTTGTTTCCTTTTATACTATTGCGGGTAATGACTTTGCTTTTGTTATTGTCACTGTCTCGCTTTTTATATTCTTGCGAGTAATGAGTCTGATTTTATTGTTGTTGCCGTCTGCCTTTTATACTCGTGCGTGCTAGGAGTCAGCCTTACTGTTATTACCATCTTGCCCTTTATACTCATGTGGGCGAGGAGTATACTTTTATTTTTGTACTTTTTGTCTTTTGTATTGTTGCGGGCAAGGAGTCTAACATTGCTGCTGTTACTGTCTCAGCTTTTATACTCGTGCGGGCAAGGAGTCTACTTTTGTTGTTGTTATCATCTCGCCTTTTATACTCGTGTGTACTAGGAGTCTGCTTTGATGTTGTTGCTGTCTCGCCTTTTATACTCATGCATGCTAGGAGTCTACTTTGTTGTTCTTATTGTCTTACCTTTTATACTCATGCCACAATGAGTATGCTTTTATCGTTGTACTTTTCGCCTTTTATAATCTTTTGAGCAAGGAGTCTACTTTTGTTGTGGTTGTTGTCTTGCCTTTCATACTCGTGTGAACTAGGAGTCAGCGTTGCTATTGTTGCCCTCTCCCCTTTATACTCGTATGGGCAAGGAGTATACTTTTGTTGTTGTACTTTTCACCTTTCTTATTCTTGCGGGCAAGGAGCCTATTTTTGTTGTTGCTCCTGTCTTACTTTTCATAATCGTACGGGTAAGGAGTCTGTTTTTGTTGTTGTTGCCGTCTCACATTTGACACTCACACAAGCAAAGAGTATACTTTTGTTGTTGTACTTCTGGCCCTTTATACTCTTACAAGTGAGGAGTCTGGTTTTGTTGTAGTTTCCGGCTTACCTTTTATACTCTTGCAAGCAATCAACAAGCTTTGCTGTTGCCATCTCACCTTTTATACTCATCCAGGCAAGGAGTATGCTCTGTTGTTGTCGTCTCACCTTTATACTCTTACAGGCAAGGATTCTACTTTTGTTATTATTACCGTCTTGCCTTTTATACTCGTGCGGCCTAAGCGTTTTCTTTGTTGTTGTTACCATCTCGCCTTTTATGCTCGTGCAAGGAAGGAGTATGCTTTATTTTTGTTCTTTTTACCATTTTTATTCTTGCGGGCAAGGAGTCTACTTTTGCTGTTGTTATCGCCTCAGTTTTTATAGTCGTGCAGGCTAGGAGTCTAGTTTTGTTGTTGTTGGCATTTTGCCTTTTATACTCTTGCGGGCTAGAAGTCTACTTTGCTATTGTTGCCGTCACGCCTTTTACACCCGTGCAAGCATGAAATATGCTTTTGTTATTGTTGTCGTCTAGCCTTTTATGCTCGTACAGGCAAGGAGTTTGGTTTTGGTTACATTGTCAACTTGCCGTTCATACTCTTGTGGACAAGGAGTATGCTTTTGCTGTTATTGCCATCTTGCCTTTTATACTTGTGCAGACAAGGAGTCTAGTTTTTTTGTTGTTGCCATCTCGCTTTTAAACTCGTGCGAGTAAAGTGTGTGCTTTGTTGTTGCTGCCTTACCTTTTATCCTTGTTTCGGCAAGAAGTATGCTAAACTATTGCTGCCTCGCCTTTTATACTAATGCAAGCAGGGTGTATGCTTTTGTTGTTGTTGCTGTCTAGCCTTTTATTTTCTTGAAGCCTAGAAGTATGCTTTGTTGTTGCCGTCTCACCTTTTATACTCGTGCGGCCATGGAGTATGCTTTTGTTGTTGTTACCTTCTCGCCTTTTATACTTGTACAGGCAAAGAGTCTGGGTTTGTTGTTGTTGTCGCCTCGCTTTTTACACTCGTGCGGGAAAGCAGCTTGCTTTATTGTCGCCGTCTTGCCTTTTATAGTCATGCGGGTAAGGAGTATGCCTTGTTATTACCGCCCCACTTTTTATAGTCGTGCAAGCAAGCATCATGCTTTGTTCTTGCCATCTTGCCCTATATAGTCGTGCAGGCAAGAAGTAGGCATTTTTATTACTGTCTCGCCCTTTATACTCTTGCGGGCAAGGTGTCTTCTTTTGTTGTTGTTCTCGTGTCGCCTTTTATACTTATGTGGCAAGCAACATGCTTTGTTGTTGTCGTCTTGCCTTTTATACTAGTGCGGGCAAGCAACATGTTTTGTTGTTGTCGTATTGCCTTTTATAGCCATGCGGGCTAGGAGTATGCGTTGTTATTGCCATCTCGCCTTTTATACTCTTCCAAGCAAAGAGTCTGTTTTTGTTGTTGATGTTGTGATCTCGCTAGTGAGGGCTACGCGTCAGCTTTGCTGTTGCCGTCTCGCCTTTTATACTCATGCGGGCAGGGAGTATGCTTTTGTCATTATTGTTGTCGTCTCGGTAGTGAGGGCTAGGTGCTTGCTTTGCTGTTGCCGTCTTGCCATTTATACCTATACGGGCAAGGAGTCTGGTTTTGTTGTTGTTGTCATCTTGCCCTTTTATACTCATATTGGCAAACAATATGCTTTGTTGTTGCTGTCTTGCCTTTTATACTCATGCAGGCAAGAAGTATGCTTTGTTGTTACTGTCTCGTCTTTTGTATTCTTGCGGGCAAGGAGTCTACTTTTGTTGTTGTTACAGTCTTACCTTTTACACTCTAGTGGGCTAGAAGTCTACTTTGTTGTTGCTATTGTCTCACCTTTTATACTTGTGTAGGTGAGGAGTATGCTTTAGTTGTTGTGCTTTTAGCCCTTTACACTCTTGCGGGCAAGGAGTCTGGTTTTGTTGTTGTTGTTGTCCTGCCTGTTATGGTCATGCTAGTAAAGAGTCTGGTTTTGTTGTTGCTGTTGTCTCACCTTTTGTACTCGTGCGGGGCACGAAGTATTGTTTTGTTGTTGTACTTTTCGCTTTTTATACCCTTGTGGGAAAGGAGTCTAGTTTTGCTGTTATTGTCGTCTTGCCTATTATACTTGTGTGGACAAGGAGTATACTTTTGTTGTTGTACTTTTCGCTCTTTATATTCTTTTGGGCAAGGAGTCTACTTTTGCTGTTGTTGTCGTCTCATCCTTACAACTGTGTGAGCAAAGAGTCTAGTTTTATTGTTGACGTCGTCTCGCCTTTTATACTCAGGGGGTTGAGGAATATACTTTTACTGTTGCACTTGTCACCTTTTATACTCTTGCAGCCAATGAGACTGCTTTTTTTGTTGTTGTCGTCTCGCATTCTATACATGTATGGGCTAGGAGTCTGCTTTCCTATTGTTGTTGTCTCGCCTTTTATACTCTTGTTGACAAGGTGCATGTTTTGCTGTTGCCGTATTGCCTTTTATACTCGTGCGGGCAACGAGTAAGCTTTAATGTTGCCTTTTCACCTTTTATACTCGTGCGGGCAAGAAGCATGCGTTGTTCTTGCCCCCTTGCCGTTTATACTCCTACAGGCAAGAAGCATGGTTTTGTTGTTGTTTGCCGTCTTGGCTTTTATACTTGTACGGGTAAAGAGTCTGGTTTTGTTGTTGTTGCCGTCTCGCCTTTTTTACTCATGCGAGCAAGTAGCATGGTTTATTTTTGTCGTCTGGCCTTTTATAGTCATGCGGGCAAAGAGTATGCTTTGTTGTTACCATCTAGTCTTTATACTCGAACGGATGAGGAGTATACTTTTGTTTTTGTACTTGTCACCTTTGATACTCTTCCGGGCAAATAGTCTATGCTCGTGCAAGCAAGGAATATGCTTTTGTTGTTGAGCTTCTTTCCTTTTAAACTATTGCGGGCACGAAGTCTACTTTTGTTGTTCTTGTCGTATCGCGTTTTATGCATGTGCAAGCAATGAGTCTAGCTTTGTTGTTGTTGCCGTCTTCGCTTTTTATACTCGTGCAGCCAAGGAGTATACTTTCGTTGTTGTACCTTTCGACTTTTATACTCTTGCAGGTAAGGAGTCCACTTTTGTTGTTGTTGTCGTCTCGCCTTTTATACTCATGCAGGCTGGAAGTCTGCTATTGTTGTTGTTGCTGCCTGGCCTTTTATACTCGTAGACGCAACGATTCTAGGTTTGTGGTTGTTGCCATCTCGCCTTTTATACTACTACCGGCAAGCAATGGACTTCATTGTTGCCGTATTGGCTTTTGCACTTGGGCCGGTGAGGAGCATACTTTTGTTGTCGTACTTATCGCCTTCTATACTCTTGCGGCCAAGGAGTCTGGTTTTGTTATTATTGTCGTCTAGCTTTTTATACTCGTGAGGGCTATGCTTTTGCTTTGCAATTGATATCGTCTGACCTTTTATGCTCATGCAGGCAAGGAGGATACTTTTGATTTTGTACTTTTTTCCCTTTATATTCTTTCAGGCATGCAGTCTACTTTTACTGTTGTTTCGTCTCGCCTTGTATACTCGTCCAGGCTGGGAGTCTGCTTTTGTTGTTGCTAACACCTTGCCTATTATACTCGTGCGGGCAGCGAGTATGCTTTTTTTGCCGTTACCGTGTCGCCGTTTATAGTCGTGCGGGCAAGAAGTCTAGAATGTTGTTGTTGTCCTTGGGCCTTTTGGCCTCGTGCAAGTAAGCAGCATGCTTTGTTGTTGCCATATTGCCTTTTATACTCGCGTGGGCAAGGTATATGCTTTGTTGTTGCCGTCTTGCTTTTTATACTCAGGCGGGTGAGGAGTATACCTTCATTGTTGTACTTTTTGCATTTTATACTCTCGCAGGTAACTAGTATGGTTTTGTTGTTATTGCCTTCTCGCCTTTTATACTCGTGTAGGCAAAGAGTATACTTTTGTTGATATACTTTTTGCCTTTTATACTCTTGCAGGCAAGGAGTATACTTTTATTGTTGTTGCCATCTTGGCTTTTATGCTCGGGTGGGTAAGGAGTCTGCCTTTGTTGTTGTTGCTGTCTTGCCTTTTATACTCGTGTTTGCAAGGAGTATACTTTTGTTATTGTGCCTTTTGCCTTTTATACTCTTGCGGGCAAAGAGTCTCCTTTTATTGTTGTTGCCGTCTCGCCTTTTCTATTCGTGCGGGCTAGGAGTCTGCATTGCTGTTATTAGCATCTCGACTTTCATATTCGTGCAGGCAAGGTGTATGGTTTTGTTATTGTTTCCCGTCTCGCCTTTTGTACTCATGCGGGCAATGAGTATACTTTTGTGGTTGTACTTTTTGCCTTTTATACTGTTGCGGGCAAGGAGTTTGCTTTTGTTGTTGTTACAGTCTCCCCTTTTATACCCATGCAAGCAAAAATTCTAGTTTTGTTGTTGTTGCCCTCTCGTCTTTTCTACTCATGCGGGCAAGGAGTGTGCTTTTGTTATTGTTGTTGTCTCACGTTCTATACTCGTGCAGGCTAGGAGTGTACTTTGCTGTTGTTGCTGTCTTGCCTTTTATACTCATGCAGGCAGGGAGTATACTTTTATTGTTGTTCCTTTTGCCTTTTATACACTAGCGAGCAAAGAGCATGCTTTTGTTGTTGTTACGATCGCACCTTTTACACCCGTGCAGGCAAGGAGTCTAGTTTTGTTGTTGTTGCCGTCATGGCTTTTATGCTCGTGTGGGCAATGAGTGTGCTTTGCTGTTGCCACCTCACCTTTTATATTCATGCGAGCAAGGAGCGTTCCTTTGTTTATGTTGTCGTCAAAACTTTTATACTTGTGAGGGCAAGGAATTTGGTATCTAGCGAGCAAAAACTATGCTTTTGTTGTTGTTGTTGCCATCTCAACGTTTATACTTGTACGGGCAAGTAGTCGAGCTTTGTTGTTGCTGTCTGAACTTTTATACACGCCTTTTATACGTGTGCGGGTAAGGAATATGCTCTGTTGTTATCATATCGCCCTTTAAGCTCAAGTAGGCAAATAGTATGCTTTGCTGTTGCTGTCTCGTATGGACAAGGGGTCTGGTTTTATTGTCATTACCCTCTTGTCTTTTATACATGTGTGGGCCAGCAGCACGCTTTGTTGTTGTCGTCTCGCCTTTTATACTCGTGTAGACATGGAGTTTTCTTTGTTGCCGCTCTCTCACCTTTTATTCACTTGCAGGCAAAGAGTCTGGTTTTGTTGTTGTTGCCATCTCAATTTTTATCCTCGTTTGGGCAAGGAGTATGCTTTGTTGATGTCATCTCGCCTTTTACAGTCATGCCAGCAATGGGTATGCTTTTGTTGTTCTTACTGTCTCGCCTTTTACGCTCATGGGGGCAAGGATTCTTGTTGTGGGTTGTTTTCATCTTGCCTTTAATACATGTGTGGGGTAAGAGTATGCTTTGCTATTGTCATCTTGCCTCTTATACTCATGCGAGCAAAGAAAGTACTTTTGTTGTTGTTGCCGTCTTCGCCTTTTATACTCGTGCAGCCAAGGATTATACTTTCTTTGTTGTACTTTTCGACTTTTATACTCTTGCGAGAAAGGAGTCCACTTTTATTATTGTTGTTGTCTCGCCTTTTATACTCATGTAGGCTGGAAGTTTGCTTTTGTTGTTGTTGCTGCCTTGCCTTTTATACTCGTAGAGGCAAGGAGTCTAGGTTTGTGGTTGTTGCCGTCTTGCCTTTTGCACTTGGGCCGGTGAGGAGCATACTTTTATTGTCGTACTTGTCGCCTTTTATACTCTTGCGGGCAAGGAGTCTGGTTTTGTTATTATTGTCGTCTAGCTTTTTATACTCATGAGGGCTATCATTTTGCTTTGTAGTTGATACCGTCTCACCTTTTATGCTCATGCAGGCAAGGAGGATACTTTTGATTTTGTACTTTTTTCCCTTTATATTCTTTCAGGCATGCAGTCTACTTTTACTGTTGTTTCGTCTCGCCTTGTATACTCGTCCAGGCTGGGAGTCTGCTTTTGTTGTTGCTAACACCTTGCCTATTATACTCGTGCGGGCAGCGAGTATGCTTTTTTTGCCGTTACCGTGTCGCCGTTTATAGTCGTGCGGGCAAGAAGTTTGGTATGTTGTTGTTGCCGTTAGGCCTTTTGGACTCGTGCAAGCAAGCAACATGCTTTGTTGTTGCCATATTGCCTTTTATACTCGTGTGGGCAAGGTTTACGCTTTGTTGTTGCCGTCTTGCTTTTTATACTCGGCCGGGTGAGGAGTATACCTTCATTGTTGTACTTTTTGTATTTTATACGCTTGCAGGTGAGTAGTCTGGTTTTGTTGTTATTGCCTTCTGGCCTTTTATAGTCGTGCAGGCAAAGAGTATACTTTTTTTGATATGGTTTTTGCCTTTTATACTCATGCGGGAAAGGAGTATACTTTTGTTGTCGTACCTTTTGTTGTTTATACACTAGCGAGCAAAGAGCATAGTTTTGCTGTTGTTACTATCTCACCTTTTACACCCGTGCAGGCAAGGAGTCTGGTTTTGTTGTTGTTTCTGCCATGCCTTTTATGCTCATGTGGGCAATGAGTGTGCTTTGCTGTTGCCACCTCACCTTTTGTATTCATGCGGGCAAGGAGCGTTCCTTTGTTTCTGTTGTCGTCAAACCTTTTATACTTGTGAGGGCAAGGAATTTGGTATCTAGCGAGCAAAAACTATGCCTTTATTGTTGTTGTTGCCATCTCAACGTTTATACTTGTACGGGCAAGTAGTCGAGCTTTGTTGTTGCTGTCTGAACTTTTATACACGCCTTTTATACGTGTGCGGGTAAGGAATATGCTCTGTTGTTATCATATTGCCCTTTAAGCTCAAGCAGGCAAATAGTATGCTTTGCTGTTGCTGTCTCGTATGGACAAGGGGTCTGGTTTTATTGTCATTACCCTCTTGTCTTTTATACATGTGTGGGCCAGCAGCACGCTTTGTTGTTGTCGACTCGCCTTTTATACTCGTGTAGACATGGAATTTGCTTTGTTGTTGCTGTCTCACCTTTTATACACTGGCAGGCGAAGAGTCTGGTTTTGTTGTTGTTGCCATCTCAATTTTTATACTCGTTTGGACAAGGAGTACGCTTTGTTGATGTCATCTTGCCTTTTACAGTCATGCGAGCAATGGGTATGCTTTTATTGTTCTTACTGTCTCGCCTTTTACGCTCATGCGGGTAAGGATTCTTGTTGTGGGTTGTTTTCATCTTGCCTTTAATACATGTGTGGGGTAAGAGTATGCTTTGCTATTGTCATCTTGCCTCTTATACCCATGCGAGCAAAGAAAGTACTTTTGTTGTTGTTGCCGTCTTCGCCTTTTATTCTCGTGCAGCCAAGGATTATACTTTCGTTGTTGTACCTTTCGACTTTTATACTCTTGCAAGTAAGGAGTCCACTTTTGTTGTTGTTGTCGTCTCGCCTTTTATACTCATGCAGGCTAGAAGTTTGCTTTTGTTGTTGTTGCTGCCTTGCCTTTTATACTTGTAGAGGCAAGGAGTCTAGATTTGTTGTTGTTGCCATCTCGCCTTTTATACCAGTGTCGGCAAGCAATCGGCTTCATTATTGTCATCTTGCCTTTTGCACTTGGGCCGGTGAGGAGCATACTTTTGTTGTCGTACTTGTCGCCTTTTATACTCTTGCGGGCAAGAAGTCTGGTTTTGTTATTATTGTCGTCTAGCTTTTTATACTCGTGAGGGCTATGCTTTTGCTTTGTAGTTGATACCGTCTTACCTTTTATGCTCATGCAGGCATGGAGGATACTTTTGATTTTGTACTTTTTGCCCTTTATATTCTTTCAGGCATGCAGTCTACTTTTACTGTTGTTTTCGTCTCGCCTTGTATACTCGTCCGGGCTGGGAGTCTGTTTTTGTTGTTGCTAACACCTTGCCTATTATACTCGTGCGGGTAGGGAGTATGCTTTTTTTGCCGTTGCCGTGTCGCCGTTTATACTCGTGCGGGCAAGTAGTTTGGTATGTTGTTATTGCCCTTAGGCCTTTTGGACTCGTGCAAGCAAGCAACATGCTTTGTTGTTGCCATATTGCCTTTTATACTCGTGTGGGCAAGGTTTACGCTTTGTTGTTGCCGTCTTGCTTTTTATACTCGGCCGGGTGAGGAGTATAACTTCATTGTTGTACTTTTTGCATTTTATACTCTTGCAGGTGAGTAGTCTGGTTTTGTTGTTATTGCCTTCTCGCCTTTTATAGTCGTGTAGGCAAAGAGTATACTTTTTTTGATATGGTTTTTGCCTTTTATACTCATGCGGGAAAGGAGTATACTTTTGTTGTCGTACCTTTTGCTTTTTATACACTAGCGAGCAAAGAGCATGCTTTTGTTGTTGTTACTATCTCACCTTTTACACCAGTGCGGGCAAGGAGTCTGGTTTTGTTGTTGTTTCCGTCATGCCTTTTATGCTCATGTGGGCAATGAGTGTGCTTTGCTGTTGCCACCTCACCCTTTGTATTCATGCGGGCAAGGAGCGTTCCTTTGTTTCTGTTGTCGTCAAACCTTTTATACTTGTGAGGGCAAGGAATTTGGTATCTAGCGAGCAAAAACTACGCTTTTATTGTTGTTGTTGCCATTTCATCGTTTATACTTGTACGGGCAAGTAGTCGAGCTTTGTTGTTGCTGTCTGAACTTTTATACACGCCTTTTATACGTGTGCGGGTAAGGAATATGCTCTGTTGTTATCATATCGCCCTTTAAGCTCATGCAGGCAAATAGTATGCTTTGCTGTTGCTGTCTCGTATGGACAAGGGGTCTGGTTTCGTTGTCATTACCCTCTTGTCTTTTATACATGTGTGGGCCAGCAGCACGCTTTGTTGTTGTCGTCTCGCCTTTTATACTCGTGTAGACATGGAGTTTGCTTTGTTGTTGCTGTCTCACCTTTTATTCACTTGCAGGCAAAGAGTCTGGTTTTGTTGTTGTTGCCATCTCAATTTTTATACTCGTTTGGGCAAGGAGTATGCTTTGTTTATGTCATCTTGCCTTTTACAGTCATGCGAGCAATGGGTATGCTTTTGTTGTTCTTACTGTCTCGCCTTTTACGCTCATGCGGGCAAGGCTTCTTGTTGTGGGTTGTTTTCATCTTGCCTTTAATACATGTGTGGGGTAAGAGTATGCATTGCTATTGTCATCTTGCCTCTTATATTCATGCGAGCAAAGAATGTACTTTTGTTGTTGTTGCCGTCTTCGCCTTTTATACTCGTGCAGCCAAGGATTATACATTCGTTGTTGTACCTTTCGACTTTTATGCTCTTGCGAGTAAGGAGTCCACTTGTGTTGTTGTCGTCTCGCCTTTTATACTCATGCTAGCTGGAAGTTTGCTTTTGCTGTTGTTGCTGCCTTGCCTTTTATACTCGTAGAGGCAAGGAGTCTAGGTTTGTTGTTGTTGCCATCTCGCCTTTTATACTAGTGTCGGCAAGCAATCGGCTTCATTATTGTCGTCATGCCTTTTGCACTTGGGCCGGTGAGGAGCATACTTTTGTTGTCGTACTTGTCGCCTTTTATACTCTTGCGGGCAAGAAGTCTGGTTTTGTTATTATTGTCGTCTAGCTTTTTATACTCGTGAGGGCTATGCATTTGCTTTGTAGTTAATACCGTCTCACCTTTTATGCTCATGCAAGCAAGGAGGATACTTTTGATTTTGTACTTTTTGCCCTTTATATTCTTTCAGGCATGCAGTCTACTTTTACTGTTGTTTTCGTCTCGCCTTGTATACTCGTCCGGGCTGGGAGTCTGCTTTTGTTGTTGCTAACACCTTGCCTATTATACTCGTGCGGGTAAGGAGTATGCTTTTTTTGTCGTTGTCGTGTCGCCGTTTATACTCGTGCGGGCAAGAAGTTTGGTACGTTGTTGTTGCCGTTAGGCCTTTTGGACTCGTGCAAGCAAGCAACATGCTTTGTTGTTGCCATTTGCCTTTTATACTCGTGTGGGCAAGGTTTACGCTTTGTTGTTGCCGTCTTGCTTTTTATACTCGGCCGAGTGAGGAGTATACCTTCATTGTTGTACTTTTTGCATTTTATACTCTTGCAGGTGAGTAGTCTGGTTTTGTTGTCATTACCCTCTTGTCTTTTATACATGTGTGGGCCAGCAGCACGCTTTGTTGTTGTCGTCTCGGCTTTTATACTCGTGTAGACATGGAGTTTGCTTTGTTGTTGCTGTCTCGCCTTTTGTACTCGTGCGGGCTGGAAGTCTGCTTTTGTTGTTGTTGCTACCTTGCCCTTTATACTCATAGAGGCAAGGAGTCTAGGTTTGTGGTTGTTGCCATCTCGCCTTTTATACTAGTGCCTGCAAGCAATTGGCTTTATTGCTGTCGTCTTGCCTTTTGTACTTGGGCTGGTGAGGAGCATACCTTTGTTGTTGTACTTGTCGCCTTTAGTACTCATGCAGGCAAGGAGTCTGGTTTTGTTATTATTGTCGTCTAGATTTTTATACTCGTGAGGGCTATGCTTTTGCTTTACAGTTGATACCGTCTCACCTTTTATGCTCATGCAGTCAAGGAGGATACTTTTGATTTTGTACTTTTTACCCTTTATATTTTTCCAGGCATGGAGTCTACTTTTACTGTTGTTTTCGTCTCGCCTTGTATACTCGTCCGGGTTGGGAGTCTGCTTTTGTTGTTGTTGACGCCTTGCCTATTATACTCGTCCGGATAGGGAGTATGCCCTTTTTGCCGTTGCCGTGTCACCGTTTATACTCACACGGGCAAGAAGTTTGGTATGTTGTTGTTTCAGTCGGGCCTTTTGGACTCGTGCAAGCAAGCAACATGCTTTGTTGTTGCCATATTGCCTTTTATACTCATGTGGGCAAGGTTTACGCTTTGTTGTTGCCGTCTTGCTTTTTATACTCGGCCGGGCGAGGAGTATACCTTCATTGTTGTACTTTTATATTTTATACTCTCGCAGGTAACTAGTTTGGTTTTGTTGTTATTGCCTTCTCGCCTTTTATACTCGTGCAGGCAAAGAGTATACTTTTGTTGATATACTTTTTGCCTTTTATACTCTTGCGGGCAAGGAGTCTACTTTTATTATTGTTGCCATCTTGCCTTTTATGCTAGTGTGGGTAAGGAGTCTGGCTTTGTTTTTGTTGCTGTCTCGCCTTTTATACTCGTGTTTGCAAGGAGTATACTTTTGTTATTGTGCCTTTTGCCTTTTATAGCCTTGCGGGCAAGGAGTCTCCTTTTATTGTTGTTGCCATCTCAATGTTTATACTTGTACAGGCAAGTAGTCGAGCTTTGTTGTTGCTGTCTGAACTTTCATACATGCCTTTTATACTTGTGCGGGTAAGGAATATGCTTTGCTGTTACCGTATCGCCTTTTAAGCTCATGTAGGCAAATAGTACGCTTTGCTGTTGTTGTCTCATATGGACAAGGGGTATCGTTTTGTTGTCATTACCCTCTTGCCTTTTATACATGTGTGGGCCAGCAGCATGCTTTGTTGTTGTCATCTCACCTTTTATACTGTGTAGACATGGAATTTGCTTTGTTGTTACTGTCTTACCTTTTATACACTTGTAGGAAAAGAGTCTGGTTTTGTTGTTGTTGCCATCTCAATTTTTCTACTCGTTTGGGCTAGGAGTATGCTTTGTTGATGTCATCTCGCCTTTTACAGTCATGCGAGCAAAGGGTATGCTTTTGTTGTTCTTACTGTCTCACCTTTTACGCTCGTGCGGGCAAGGATTCTGGTTTTGTGTTGTTTCAACTTGCCTTTCATACATGTGTGGGGTAAGAGTATGCTTTGCTATTGTCATCTCGCCTCTTATACTCGTGCGAGCAAAGAATGTACTTTTGTTGTTGTTGCCATTTCGCATTTTATACTTGTGCGGCCAAGAAGTGTGGTTTTGTTGTTGTTGTCATCTTGCCTTTTATACTTGTGCGGGCGAGGAGCATGCTTTTTAGTTGCCATCTCGCCCTTCATACTTTTACGGGAAAGGAATATGTTTGGCTGTTGTTGTCTCGCCTTCTATACTCGTGTGGGAAAGGAGTATGCTTTTGTTGTTGTTGCTGTCTCAACTTTTATACACGTACGAGCACTGAGTCTGGTTTTGTTGTTATTGTCGTCTCGTCCTTTATACTCATGCGGGCAGGGTGTATGCTTTGTTGTTGTTGTCTTGTCTTTTATACTTTTGTAGGCAAGGAGTATATTTTACTGTTGCCGTCTCGCCTTTTATACAATTGACGGAAAGGAGTATGCTTTATACTCATGCAGGCAAGGAGTATGTTGTGCAGTTTCTGTCTTGGCTTTTATACCTTTGTGAGCAAGGAGCATCCTTTTGTCGTTATTGTCGTCTCGCATTTTATACTCATATGGCAAGGAGTCTGGTTTTGTTGTTGTTGCCATCTTGCCATTTATACTCATGCGGACAAGGAGTATACTGTTGTTTTTGTACTTTTTGCCTTTTATACTCATGCAAGCAAGGAGTCTGCTTTGTTATTATTACCATCTCATATTTTGCACTCTTGCGAGCAAGTAGTATACTTTTGTTGTTGTACTTTTTTCCTTTTATACTCTTGTGGACAAGGAGTCTAGTTTTGTTGTTTTTTTCATCTCGCCTTTTATCGTTGTGCGGGCAAGGAGTGTAGTTTTGTTGTTGTTACTGTCCCGACTTCTATACTTGGGAGGGCAAGGAGTGTACTTTCATTGTTGTGCTTGTCATCTTTTATGCTCTTGCAAGCAAGGAGCATGGTTTTGTTGTTTTTGCCTTCTCGCCTTTTACACAAGTGCGAGCTAGGATTCTGCTTTGCTGTTATTGTCGCGTTGCCTTTTTGAACGCGTCCAAGAAGGTGTATACTTTTCTTGTTGTACTTTTCGCGTTTTATACTCTTGCGGGTAATGAGTCTAATTTTTTTGTTGTTACTATCTCGTATTTTATACCTGTGCAGGCAAAGAGTCTGGTTTTGTTGCTATTGCCGCCTCGCCTTTTATACTCTGGTGGACAAGGAGTCGACTTTTTTTGTTTTTGCCTTCTCACCTTTTGCACTCGTACGGGCTAGGAGTCTGCCTTGCTGTTGTTGCCATGTTGCCTTTTATACATGCACAAGAAGGAGTATACTTTTCTTGTTGTACGTTTTGCCTTTTAAGCTCTTGCGAGCAATGAGTCTACTTTTGTTGTTGTTACTATCTTGCATTTTATACCTATGCTATCAAAGAGTCTGGTTTTGTTGCTATTGCCGCCTCGCCTTTTACACTCGTGCAGGAAACGAGTATGCTTTGCTATTGCCATCTTGCTTTTTATGCCCGTGCAAGCAAGGAGTCTGGTTCTGTTGTTGTTGTCATCTCTCCTTTTATGCTTGTATGGGCAAGGAGTCTGGTTCTGTTGTTGTTGCAGTCTCTCCTTTTGTACTCAAGCGGGCGAGGAGAATGCTTTGTTGTTGTTGTCTTGCCTTTTATACTCGTGCGGGCAAGAAGAATGCTTTGCTGTTGCCGTCTTGCCATGGTACTCGTGTGGGCAAGGAGTACGCTTTGTTTTTGCCACCTTGCCTTTTAAACTCTTGCATGGAAAGAGTATGCTTTGCTGTTGCCATTGTCATCTTACATTTTATACTCGTATAGGCAGGGAACCATCTCGCCTTTTATACTCGCATGGGCAAGTCATATGCGTTGCTATTGCTATGCCGCCTTTTATACTCTTACGAGAAAAGAGTATGCTTTGCTGTTGCCATCCCGCCTTTTATACTCGTTCGGGCAAGGCGTATACTTTGTTCTTGTCGTCTAGCCTTTTATACTTATGCGGGTAAGGAGTATGCCTTGTTGTTGTCGTGTTGATTTCACACTCGTGCGGGCAGCAAGTATGCTTTTGTTATTGTTCCCGTCTCACTTTTTATACTCGTACAGACAAGGAGTTTGGTTTTGTTCTTGCTGTCATCTCGCCTTTCTTACTCGTGTAGGCAAGCAGCACACTTTGTTCTTGCTGTCTCGCATTTTATACTCATAAGGACAGGGAATCTAGTGTTGTACTTGTTACCATCTCGCTTTTTTTACTCATGCAAGCAAACAACATGCTTTGTTGTTACTGTCTCGTCTTTTATACTCGTAGGACAAAAAGTATGCTTTGCTGTTGTTGTCTCACCTTTTATACTCTTGCGGGCAAGGAGTCTGGTTTTGTTGTTATTGTCTTCTCATCTTTATACTCGTGCGGGCTAGGGTTATGCTTTGTTATTGCTACCATCTCCACTTTTATACTCATGTGGGCTATTTTTGTTGTTGTTGTCGCCTCATTTTTATACTCGTGCGAGCTAGGAGTATGCTTTGTTATTGCTACAGTCTCCACTTTTATACTCATGCGGGCATGGAGTATACTTTTGTTGTTGTACTTTCTTCATTTTATCCTCTTGCTAGTAAAGATTCTACTTTAACTGTTTTTGCCATCTTGCCTTTTATCTTCGTACGAGCAAGAACTTTGGTTTTGTTGCTGTTGCCATCACACATTTATACTCAGGCGGGCTAGGAGTATACTTTTGTTGTTGTGCTTGTCGCCTTTCATACTCTTGCCGGCAAGGACTTTGCATTTGTTGCTTTTACTGTCTTGCCTTTTAAAATCGTGCGGGCTAAGAGTTTGATTTGCTATTGTTACTGTCTCGCCTTTTTTACTCATACAGGCAAAAAGTATACTTTCGTTGTTGTACTTTTCGCCTTTCATACTCCTGTGGGCAAAGAGTCAGCTTTTGTTGTTGTTACTGTCTCGCCTTTTATGCCCGTGCGAGCAAAGAGTTTGATTTTGTTGTTGTTGCCGTCTCACCTTTTATTCTTCTGCAGGTAAGGAGTATGCTTTGTTGTTGCTGTCTCACCTTTTAAACTCGTGCCGGTAAGGAGTATACTTTGCTGTCGCCGTCTCGCCTTTTTTTACTCGTGCGAGTAAAGAGTATGCTTTTGTTGTTCTTGCCATCGCACCTTTACACTCGCATGGGCAAGGAATCAACATTTATTATTTTTGCTGTCTTGCCTTTTATACTCGTACGGGTGAGGAACATGCTTTGTTGTTGTTGTCTCGCCTTTTATGCTCATACGAGCAAGGAGTATACTTTTGTTGTTGTACATTTTGCCTTTTATACTCTTGCAGGCAAGGTGTTTGCTCTTATTGTTGTTACTATCTTGCCTTTTATACCCGTGTAGGCAAGAAGCCTGGTTGCCATTATTCTTGTGTGGCTAAGGAGTATGCTTTGCTGTTGCCGTCTCATCATTTAGTTGTGTGGGCAAGGAGTCTAGTTTTGTTTCTGCTGCCAACTCGCCTTTTATACTCTTGTAGGCAAGAAGCAAGCTTTATTATTATCGTCTCGCTTTTTATACTTGCATGGGCTAGGAATGTGCTTTTGTTGTTGTTGCCATCTTGCCTTTTATACTCTCTCGGGCATGGAGTCTTCATTTGTTGTGCTTGCTATCTTGCTTTTATGCTCATGCAGGCTAGGAGTATGCTTTGTTGTTGCTACTGTTTTCCCTTTTATACTCATGTGGGAAAAGAGTATACTTTTGTTGTTGTACTTTTTGCCTTTTATACTCTAGCGGGTAAGGAGTCTACTTTTGCTGTTGTTGTCGTCTCGCCTTTCATCTTCGTGTAGGCAAGGACTCTGGTTTTGTTGTTCTTGCCATCTTGCCCTTTATACTCCAGCGGGCTAGGAGTATACTTTTGTTGTTCTGATTGTCGCCTTTCATACTCTTACGGGCAAGGAGTTTGCATTTGTTGTTTTTGTTGTCTAGCCTTTATACTCGCATGGGCTACGAATCTGTTTTGCTGTTATTACCATCTCGCCATTTATACTTGTGTAGGTAAGGAGTAAACTTTTCTTATTGTACCTTTCACCTTTTATACTGATGTCTGCAAAGAGTCTACTTTTGTTGTTGTTACTGTCTCGTTCTTATACCCGTGCGAGCAAGGAGTCTGATTTTGTTGTTGTTGTCGTCTTGCCTTTGATTCTTATGCAGATAGGAGTATGCTTTGCTATTGCCGTCTCACCTTTTATACTCGTGCGAGCAAGGAGTAGGCTTTGTTATTGCCGCCTCGCCTTTTTTACTCGAGCGAGTAAAGAGTATGCTTTTGTTGTTCTTACCATCTCGCCTTTTACATTCGTACGGGCAAGAAGTCTACATTTATTATTTTTACCGTCTTGCCTTTTATACTCGTACGGGTGAGGAGCATGCTTTGTTGTTGTTGTCTCGCTTTTTATACTCATGCGGGCAAGGAGTATACTTTTTTTGTTGTACACTTCGCCTTTTATATTCATATAGCAAAGTGTCTGCTCTTGTTGTTGTTACTGTCTTGCCTTTTAGACCCGTGTATGAAAGGAGCCTGTTTTGCTACTGTTTTCGTCTCGCCATTTATTCTTGTGTGGTTAAGGAGTATGCTTTGCTGTTGCTGCCTCGTCTTTTACTCGTGAGGGAAAGGAGCAAGCTTTGTTGTTGTCGTCTTACTTTTTATACTTGCATGGGCAAGGAGTGTGCCTTTGATGTTGTTGCCGTCTTGCGTTTTATGCTCTCGTGGGCACAGAGTCTGCAGTTGTTGTTGTTGTTTTCTCACTTTTATGCTCGCACGGGCTTGGAGTATGCTTTGTTGTTGCTACTGTCTCCCCTTTTATATTCGTACGGGCCAGGAGTATATGTTGTTGTTGAACTTTTTGCCTTTTATACCATTGCGAGCAAGGAGTCTACTTTTGCTGTTGTTGTCGTCTTCCCTTTTATCGTCATGCAGGCAAGGACTCTAGTTTTGTTGTTGTTGTTGTCCTACCTTTTATACTCTAGCGGGCTAGGAGTATACTTTTGTTGTTGTGATTGTCTACCTTCATACTCTTGTGGGCAAGGGGTCTGCATTTGTTGTTTTTGTTGTCTAGCCTTTTAAACTCACACGGACTACGAGTCTGCTTTGCTATTGTTACCATCTCGCCTTTTATACTCGTGCGGGCAACGAGTAAACTTTTGTTATTGTACTTTTTACCTTTTATACTCTTGTCGGCAAAGAATATGCTTTTATTATTGTTATTGTCTCGTCTTTTATACCCGTGCAGGCAAGGAGTCTGATTTTGTTGTTGTTCCTATCTCGCCTTTTATTCTTGTGCATGCAAGGAGTACGCTTTGTTGTTGTCGTCTCGCCTTTGCAGGCATGCTTTGCTGTTGCCATCTCGCCTTTTTTACTTGTGCGAGTAAAAGTATGATTTTACTGTTCTTACCATCTCCCCTTTTATACTCGTTTGGGCGAGGAGTTTGCATTTATTGTTTTTGCTGTCTCACCTTTTATATTCATGCAGGTGAGGAGCATGCTTTGTTGTTGTTGTCTCATCTTTTATACTCGTATGGGCAAGGACGATACTTTTCTTGTTGTACATTTTGCCTTTTATAGTCTTGTGGGCAAGGTATCTGCTCTTGTTGTTGTTGTCGTCTCGCATTTTGTACCCATGCAGGCAAAGAGTCTGGTTTTGTACTAGTTGTCGTCTCACCTTTTATTCTCGTGCAGGTAAGGAGTATGCTTTGCTATTGCTATCTCGCCTTTTTACTTGTGCAGGCAAGGAGTCTAGTTTTGTCGTTGTTACCTACTCACCTTTTATGCCTGTACGAGAATGAAGTATGCTTGGTTGTTGTCGTCTCGCCTTTTATACTCCTACGAGCAAGGAGCATGCTTTTGTTGTTGTTGTCGTCCTGACTTTTATAATCGTGTGGGCAAGGAGTCTGGTTTTGTTGTTGTTCTCTTCTCGCTTTTTCTGCTCATGCGGATAAGGAGCATGCTTTGTTGTTGCCATCCTGCGTTTTATACTCGTCCGTGTAAAGTGTATGCTTTCTTGTTGTGATCTCACCTTTTATACTCGTGCGAGCTTGTTCCTGATTTTGTCTAGCAAGTCACTCTGCACTTGAGTGAGGGCAGCAACCGTCTCTTGCACTTGCCGGTGACTTAGGGCATCCGCCACATATTTTGCCTGCCTAGTTTGTGTTCCCAAGTAAAATCGTACTCAGCCAAGAACTCCTGCCACTGCGCCTGTTGTGCAGAAAGCTTCTTTTGAGTCTGAAAGAATGGGTTAGCCACATTGTCGGTCCGAACCACGAACTGGGCATCCAGCAAATACACCTATCAGGTGCGAAGGCAATGTACCACTGCCAGCATCTCCTTCTCATGGGCTGAGTACCGCTGCACTGCATCATCATGGGCTCGTTCCAAGGCATGATGGTCCCTTCACAGTGGTGAAGAAAGTTGGCAATGTTGCATACAGGTTGTAGCTCCAAGAAAGGTTGAAGGTGCATCCAACCTTCCACGTGAGTTTCTTGAAGCCCTTCCACGAGGAAGCGGGCGATGTGCCTCCAAGGAAGCAAGCACGATGTGCTCCCCCTATAATCAGAACTGAGTTCCAGCGTGAAGTGGAGAGAATTCTAGACCACCGAACGTAGGGACAAAGTAAGAAGAACATGCGGGTTGAGTACTTGGTGAAGTGGAAGAATGCCCTAGATAGTGAGGCGAGCTGGGAAAGAGATATGACTCAATTGCAGTTCAAGGAGCAGGTGGAAGACTACATATCAACCTTACCAATGAACACTTGGCATGCAGGAGTTGGCAGCACCTTGCGCCAATTCTTAGCATGGGACTTTGGAGTGGCTAGGCACTCTTTGAAGCAAGGTGAAAGCTGAGAGGGTCAGCGTAGGCATGGGCCTACATGCAGGTCCTAGTGTGGACCAAGACTTGGGTTGGACAAAGGATTTTGGGCTACATGTTCGTGGGATCCATCAGATGGGCCATGGGCTTGGGCCAAGGGGCCCAAAACACAGGACTGGGTCTTGGCCAAGTCTGCATGGCATTGCAAGGCACTGCGTGGCACTAAGTCTCCTACGACGTGTGGAACGTGGGGATGTGTGAGTGTGGCTCTATCCAGTTGGTCAAGCATCAGGATAATGCTCATCAGATCGTGCATGGCAAAGGATCGGGGGTAGATAAGGCTTATCGAGATCAAGTGATGGATGATAGTGGGGGATAAGGCTTATCAGGATCAAGTCATGGATGAGATCTTGGGAAGATAAGGGTTATCAGCCACGATAGAGATCATGGGGAGATAATGTTTATTTCCAAGACCTAGATAGCTGAGGGTGTCAGCAATATATAGACCCTACAGGTTGTCATTTGTACTCAGTGAAAGAGAAATCGCTCAGAGAGAAATAGTGAAACACTGTTAAAAGTTCAGGTGATTGTTCCTTTGTATTACTTGAGTTAAGTAATAAAAGGTTGAGAAAGGTTCCCGTATATGCTTTTGTGTCTCTTTTGAGTGTGTGAGTTGTGTGCCTACTTATAAAGTTCCATTGTGCAATCCTTCTGTGTGTGTGGTTGGCTGAGACTAAGTGTGACTTAGTGCCATCACAAGGCAAAATTTTGGGTGAGAACCAATGGCAGGTGGTTTGGGTTTTGACTGTCTCTTGCACTTGTTGGCGACTTAGGGCATCTGCCACCTGATTTCGCCTTCCTGGCTTGTGTTCCCAAGTAAAATCGTACTCAGCCAAGAACTCCTGCCACCGTGCCTACCGCGCAGAAAGCTTCTTCTGAGTCTGAAAGAATGTGTTAGCCACATTGTCGGTCTAAACCACGAACCTGGTACCCAGCAAATACACCATCCATGTGCGAAGGCAATGCACCACTGCCAACTTCTCCTTCTCATGGGCTAAGTACCGCTGCTCTGTATCATTGAGTTTTCGGCTCTCATAGGCAATGGGGTGGCCTTCTTGCACCAATACACCTCCAATGGCTTTGTCTGAGGCATCAGTTGGCACACAGAAAGGCAACTCGAAATCAGACAGCCTCAGGATCGGCTCCGTGGACAACAACTTGTCAAAGGCTTCTTGGCAATCTGTGGTCCACCTCCAGGGTCTATCCTTCTTGAGTAAGTCTGTCAATGGGGCCACCTTTTTGGAGTAACCCTGCACTAACTTCCTGTAATAGTTAGACAAACCAAGAAAGGATCTCAACTCAGACACTTTGGTAGGGGCCTCCCACTTCACTATTACCTGGACTTTTCTCACGTCCATTTTAACTTGCCCTCGACTCACCCTATGGCCAAGGAACATTATCTCACGTCGGGCGAACTCACATTTTTCCTTTTTCACATATAATTGGTGCTCTCTCAACTTAGACAACACCAACCTCAGGTGGGACAAGTGATCCTCCAAGGACTCACTATACACAACAATATCATCCAGATATACAACCACAAAATGATCAATAAAGTCATGAAACACATCGTGCATTAAATTACAGAAAGTAGCAGTGGCATTAGTCAAACCAAATGGCATCGCCAAGAATTCGTAGTAGCCATAGCGAGTGATGCACCTGGTTTTCCCCTCATCTCCTTATGCAATCCTGACTTGCCAATATCCAAACCATAGATCCAGCTTGGTGAAGTATGAGGCTCTCACTAACCTGTCAAACAAGCACGCTATCAATGGAATAGGGTACTTGCTCTTTACCGTCACCTTGTTTACCCATCGTGTTTCCTCTGAAACAACACCAGGGCACCATATGATGCTTTGGAGCGCTGAATTAAGCCTGCATCCAGCAACTCTGTCAACTGCTTCCTCAGTTCTGCCAACTCTAGCAAACTCATGCGATATGGGGCTTGTGCTGGTGGTTTGGAACCGGGCACCAAATCGATCTTGTGGTCAATGGCACAGCTCGGGGGAAGACACTTGGGGAGTTCAGGAGGCATCACATAAGTGAACTTTCCCAACAGATCCGCTACACTGTCAGGCACCTCCGCAACAATACATTCTTTGATCTCCATCAAAGCTGCAAGGTAGGTGACTTCTCCCTTCTTCAGCCCATGTCTCACATGCATAGCTGATAGCACACCACTTGACTTCCCACCAATACTGGAAGAGGGAGTGAACGTCCCAAAAACGAAACATGGATGATCCTCATGCATGATCATGAGACCACCCAAGTGAGGCAACAGAGCAACTTTTGTGCTCACAAAGAAATCAACCCCAGTATGATATCAAAATCATCTAACGGAACCACAGTGAAGTTAAACTTACCAGACCAATTGCCCATGTTACCTCTACTCCCAGTGTCGTGCCAAGCACCTCTCGGGCTGCTGAGTTGACTACCTTCATTCGACTCCCGGTCTTGGTGACTTTTAGACTTAGTGACTCCACCATCCTCTCAGCCACGAAGTTGTGGGTAGCACCCGTTTCAGCCATCGCCATCAACTCCTTACTACTAAGCCTGATCTTTACATACATCAAGCCAGATTGTGGGGCACGTCCAATTTGCACAACACTCACCAACTACAGAGGATTGACACGAGAGGGGCCAACATCAGTTGAGGGACCACTCTCCTCAGCAACTATGGTACTTAACTTCTCTTAGTTGGGGCACTCCTTAGCCTTGTGTGGTCCATTACATATGAAACAACTAGAGTTAGTTTTACCTTTACCTTGTTCTTGGTAGAGGGCTTTGCCTTTATCCTTGTCGCAACCCTTGTGCTTATCCTTCTTGCCTTCCTTTTTCTTCTTGCCCTTGTCTTTGGGCTGCTTCCCAGCATCAGAATCAGGAGACTTGGTGATCCAAAAATCAACTAAACCATCAGTCGCAGCCATTGCTGAAAGAAGGTCCTTCACACCTTGCCTTCTAAGCTTGAGTTGAGCCTAGGGTTGTAGACCAGAAAGGAAGTTGAGAAGCTTGTCCTCATCCAACATGTTGTGGATGTCAAGCATCAAAGAACTGAATTCCTTCATGTAGTCATGCACCGTACCACTCTGCTTCAACTTCTTCAAGGATTCCCTCGCAACCCATGATGTGTTGCAGGGCAAGAACTGGTCCTTCAACTCCTTCTTTAGGCCCTCCCATGTCTCAATCTTAGGCCAGCCCGCACTTGCATCGTCATCCAACTGAGTCCGCCACCACAGCTTGGAGTCCTTGGCCAGATATATGCTGGTTTGATTGACCTTCTCAATGTTTGGCACTCGGGCAGCTTTGAAGTACTGCCCCATATCCCACAGAAAGTTCTCGATCTCTTTGGCATCTCTCGCTCCCTTGAAGGCTTTTGGCTTCGGCACCTTCATCTTGGTCGAGCCCTCCACAACACCTCCGCTTGGTTGAGAGGCTACAACCTTCTTGAGGATGGCTATCTCTGCTGCCAACTCCTCAAGCCAAAAAGTTGTGATTGAAGAGGCCACCACCTCTTGTTGCCGCTGCAGATCGATTATGTACTGCTCATAGAGCACCAACATTGGGAACAGGGTAAAATTTGCACCCTCCGGAAGTTCATCGAGTACCTCAAAGAGCTTGGCTATGCGCTCACGTACAGCATCAAGACCCAAACTACTTGTCATTGGTCGAACCTTTTTACTCTGATACCAGCTGTCATAGGGCTAATTTTTTCACCCAAAATTTTGCCTTGTGATGGCACTAAGTCACACTTAGTCTCAGCCAACCGCACACACAATGATTTGCACAATAGAACTTTGTAAGTAGGCACACAACTCACACACTGAAAAGAGGCACAAGAGCATATACGGGAACCTTTCCAAACCTTTTATTACTTAACTCATGTAATACAAGGGAACAATCACTTGAACTCTCAACAGTGTTTCACTCTTTCTCTCTGAGTGATTTCTCTCTTTTACTGAGTACAAATGACAACCCATAGGGTCTATATCTAGCAGACACCCCCAGCTTTCTAGGGCTTGGAGATAAACATTATCTCCCCACGATCTCTATCGTGGCTGATAACCCTCATCTTCCCATGTTCTCATCCATGACTTGATCCTGATAAGCCTTATCTCCCACGATCATCCATTACTTGATCTCTATAAGTCTTATCTACCCACGATCCTTTGCCATGCACGATATGATGAGCATTATCCTGATGCTCGGCCACCCGGATAGAGCCACACCTGCACATCCCCACGTTCCACACGTCATAAGAGACTCGGTGCCACGCAGTGCCATGCAGTGCCATCTAGACTTGGCCAAGACCCAATCTTGTGTTTTGTGCCTCTAGGCCCAAGCCCATGGCCCATCTGATGGAGCCCATGAACATGCAGCCCAACATCCTTTGTCCAACACAAGAATTGGTCCACACTGGGACCCACTTGTAGGCTTGTGCCTACGCTGATCCTCTCAGCTTTCACCTCACTTCAAGGAGTGCCCAGCCACTCCAAAGTCCCATCCTAGGAATTGGAGCAAGGTACCGTCAACTCCTGCATGCCAAGTGTTCAATGGGCTAACAGTAGGCCTCTATCCTACCATCAAAAGTTGATAGGGCAGAAATTTGACTGATGCGTCGCCGGCATGTTGGCCATGCGATCCGTCGAGTTACCATGAATCATCAGAGCAACGGGTAGAGCCCACGTGGATGTTTTATCTAATAAATGCATCCCTTCCAAAATTCAGGGTTTGTTGCACATATTAACTCTAGAATTACTACGGTTATCCGAGTAGTAGGTACCATCAAACAAACTATAACTGATTTACTGAGCAATTCGCAGTTTCACAGTCTGAATTATTTCATACTTACACATGCATCGCTTAATCTTTGAGACAAGCATATGACTACTGTCAGAATCAACCAGGTAGCATTCCTTCACGATGCCCGTGACCGCACGCACGGCATGAACCCAACCAAAT
>CM075454.1:3624014-3689014 GCA_037832335.1 Carallia pectinifolia | reverse complement strand
CATTCCCCGAGCGGATCGGCGGACCAGCTCTCGCCGTTTCGCATCCAACCGAGGCGCATCGTCGGCCCCTTCCGCTTCCTTCCCGACAATTTCAAGCACTCTTTGACTCTCTTTTCAAAGTCCTTTTCATCTTTCCCTCGCGGTACTTTTTTGCTATCGGTCTCTCGCCCGTATTTAGCCTTGGACGAAATTTACCGCCCGATTGGGGCTGCATTCCCAAACAACCCAACTCGCAGACAGCGCCTCGTGGTGCGATAGGGTCCATGTATGACGGGGCTCTCACCCTCTCTAGCAGCCATTTCTAGGGGACTTAGGCCCAATCCTTTGCTGAGGACACTTCTCCAGACTACAATTCAAATGTCGAGGGTGTCTGATTCTCAAGCTGGGCTATTCCGGGTTTGCTCATCATTACTAAGAGAATCCTCATAAGTTTCTTTTCCTCCACTTATTGATATGCTTAAACTCAGTGGGTGATCCCACCTAACCTGGGTTCACGATGTGAAAAATGGTAAGGTTCATCAAAGTTTTAAGCAACGACACGGCCGAATGGCGCTGTGTGAGGGTCTCTCAACTACTGTTTTCGAGGCGAACATTGTTAGGGACATGGTTTTTGGCCAACCGAGATGCCGATCACACAGGAGGCCATCTTCTGCCACGCAACCCCATCTATTTGGGGGTCAGGTGGGCAATGTTGTGTGGCACCTGCGCAGACGTGCCCCTGGCCAGAAGGCTTCGAGCACAACTTGCGTTCAAAGACTTGATGATTCATGAGATTCTACAATTCACACCAAGTATCGCATTTCGTTACGTTCTTCATCGATGGAGGAGTTGAGACATCCATTACTGAGAGTCATTTTGATTCTCATTATAGAGGTGCAATGCTCCGCTTGCACTCTGTTCCTAGGATGACGAGGCATTGCCTTTCAATTTTTCATTTCCATGTCACAACCTATGCTGAGGATTTGTTGTTCATGCTGCAAGGGTGACTTACGAGCTATCGGCGTCACGACAGATACTGCAGCATGTGGGTGCCCATGGACCGACGCACGCCCTACTTTGTGTGATGTTAACTTGTTCGTGGGTCGTTCTGCTGGGTAGAGGTTTCGACAATGATCCTTCCGTAGGTTCACCTATAGAAACCTCGTTACCACTTCTCCTTCCTGTAAATAATATGGTTCAGTGGACTTCTTACGACGTAGTCAGTGGCGAAAGCGGCGAACCGCCCACATCCCTGCTATCCGAACACTTAACTAGACCATTCAATCGATAAGAGCAATAGGCGGTGTGTACAAAGGGTAAGGACATAGTCAACACGAGCTGATGACTCGAACTTACTAGGAATTCCTCGTTAAAGACCAACAATTGCAATGATCCATCCCCATCACGATGAAATTTCAAAGATTACCCAGGCCTATCGACCAAGGCTATAGACTCGTTGAATAAATCGGTGTATCATGCTTGTGGTTCAAAACATCTAAGGGCATCACAAACCTACTGTTACCTCAAACTTCTTTAGCCTAGAAGGCCATAGTCCCTCTATGAAGCTAGCCACAAAGGATTATCTCTAGCTAGCTAGTTAGCAAGCTAAGGTCTCATTTGTTAATTAAATTAACCAAACAAATTGCTCCACCAACTAAGAACGGCCATTCACCACCACCCGTAGAATAAAAAAAAAGTACTTAGTCTGTCAATCCTTACTATGTCTGGACCAGATTAGTTTCCCCCTGTGGAGTCAAATTAAGTCGTAGACTCCACTCATAGTAGTGCCCTTCCGTCAATTCCTTTAAGTTTTATCCTTACGACCATACTCCCCTTGAAACCCAAAGACTTTGATTTCTCATAAGGTGCCGGCAGAGTCCTAAAAGTAACTTCTACCAATCCTTGGTCAGCATCTCTTATGGTTGAGACTAAGACGGTATTGATCACTTTTGAGCCCCCAAACTTCGTTCTTGATTAATAAAAACATCCTTGGCAAACGCTTTTGCAGTTGATTGTCTTTCATAAATTTATGAATTTCACCTCCGACTTTGAACTACAAATGCCCACAACTGTCCCTGTTAATCATTACTCTGATCCCAAAGGCCAGCACAATAGGATCAAAATCCTATGATGTTATCCCATACTAAGCATAGGCTTGCTTTGAGCACTCTATTTTCTTCAAAGTAACAGCACTGGAGGCATGACCCAGCCAATTAAGGGCAAGAGTGCACTGTCGATAGAAGGGATGAGGCTAAAGGTGCACACTAAAGGCAGACTGATCAACTCATCCCAAGGTCCAACTACGAGCTTTTTAATTGCAACAACTTAAATAGATGCTATTGGAACTGGAATTACCATGGCTACTGGCACCAAGCCTGACCTCTAACTGATCTTCGTTAAAGGATTTAGATTGTATTCATTCCAATTACCAGACTCACAAGAGCTCGGTATTGTTATTTATTGTCACTACTTCCTCGTGTCAGGATGGGGTAATTTGTGCACCTGTTGTCTTCCTTGGATGTCATAGCCGTTTTTTAGGCTCCCTCTCTAGAATCGAATGCTAATTCTCCGTTACCCGTTACCATCATGGTAGGTGCTAGTCCCTTGGACACTTAGCATGGTAGAGTTGGCGGCACCTTCTGCCAATTCCCAGCATTGGACTTTGGGGTGGTTGGGCACTTCTTGAGGCAAGGTAAAAGCTAAGAGGGTTCAGCGTAGGCACGAGCCTACGTGTGGGTCCCAAGGTGGATCAAGGCATGGATTGGGCTACAGATTCGTGGGCTCCATCCAAAGGGTCATGGGGATGGGCCAAGAGGCCCAAAAACACAAGAATGAGTCTTGGCCAAGTCTACATGGCATTGCATGGCACTACATGGCACCGAGTCTCTTGTGACGGGTGGAACGTTGGGACGTGCGAGTATGGCTCTATCTTGTTGGCAGAGCATCGCGATAATGCTTATTAGATCATGCATGGCTAAGGATCGTGGGTAGATAAGGTTTTATTGAGATCAAGTGATGGATGATCGTGGGAGATAAGGCTAATCAAGATCGAGTCGTGGATAAGATCGTGGAAAGATTATCAGCCATGATAGAGATTGTAGGGAGATAACGTTTATCTCCAAGCCCTATATAGTTGGGGATGTCAAACCTTGTGGGTTGTCAATTGTACTTAGTGAGAGAGAAATCTCTTGGAGAGAAAGAGTGAAACACTATCGAGAGTTCAGTGATTTGTTCCTTTGTATTACATTCAGTTAAAGTAATAAAGGTTGGGAAAGGTTCTTGTATGCTCTTGTGTTTCTTTTGAGTGTGTGAGTTGTGTGCTTGTTATAAAGTTCCATTATACAATCCTTGTGTGTGCGATTGGCTGAGACAAAGTACGACTTAGTGCCATCACAAGGCAAAAATTCGAGGATAAAGGTTTGACTAATGGCAGGTGGTTTATGTCTTGATGCAATTCGTGTCTGCATAGCCAAGCTTTTTGAGAAACTTGGTGATCTTTTAGAGGATCCAAATTTCACCATGTTCTAAACTTTGGCGCTCCATGAGAAGTATATAATCGTTTCGTAGCGACAACATTAGGTGGTGGCCTCTTCAAACACAGCTTTTTGGCTTGATGAGATGGTAGTAGAAATAGCCAACCTCAAGAAGGCTGTAGCCTCTCAACCAGGCAGAGATGTTATGGTTGGCTCGACCAAGATGAAGGTGTTGGACCTTAAAGCCTTCAAGGAAGCAAGGGATGCCACAGAGATTAAGAATTTCCTATGAGACATGGAATAGTATTTCAAGGCTGTCCGAGTGCTAGATGACAAGAAGGTCAATCTGACCAGCGTGTATCTAGCCAAGGACACCAAGCTGTGGTGGCAGACTCAATTGGATGACAATGGAAGTGCAGGCAAGTCTAAGATTGAGATGTGGGAGAGCCTAAAAAAGGAGTTGAAGGACCAGTTTTTGCCTTGTAATACGTCATGGGTTCTGAGGGAGTCCCTGAAGAAGTTGAAGCAAAATGGCATAGTACATGACTATGTGAAGGAATTCAGTTCCTTGATGCTTGACATCCAGAATATGTCGGATGAGGACAAGCTTTTCAACTTCCTTTCCAGTCTACAACCCTAGGCTCAACTCGAGCTTAGAAGGCAAGGAGTGAAGGACCTACATTCTGCAATGATTGCGGCTAATGGTTTAGTTGATTTTTGGATCAACAAGTCCTCTGATTTAGATGCTGGGAAGTAGCCCAAGGATAAGGCCAAAAAGAAGGAGGGCAAGAAGGGTAAGTACAATGGTGGTGGCAAGGATAAAGGCACAGTTGTCTACCAAGAACAAGATAAAGGCAAGTCTAACTTTGATTGTTTCATCTATAATGGACCACGCAAGGCGAAAGAGTGTCCAAAGAGGGAGAAGTTAAGTGCCATAGTTGCTGAGGAGAGTGGCAGAAGCAGCATCTCGGATGATGTTGGCGCCTCTCGTGCGGGCTAGTAGCCTGCTTTGCTGTTGTCACCATCTTGCTTTTATACTCGTCTAGGCAAGGATTATACTTTTATTTTTGCACTTTTTGCCTTTTATATCCTTGCAAGCAAAGAGTATACGTTTACTGTTGTTGTCGTCTCATTTTTTATACTCGTACGGGCAAGGAGTCTGGTTTTGTTATTGTTGTCATCTCGCCTTTTATACTTGTGCGGGCAAGCAACATGCTTTATTGTGACTGTCTCGTCCTTTATACTCATGCGAGAAAGGAGTGTGCTTTGTTGCCATCGCCTCACCTTTTATACTCTTGTGGATAAGGAGTATGCTTTTGCTATTATTGTCATCTTGTCTTTTACACTTGTGAGGGCTAGGCGTCTGCTTTGTTATTGTTACCCTCTCGCCATTTATACTTGTGCGGGTAAGGAGTATGCTTTTATTTTTGTGCTTTTCACCTTTTATATTATTGCGGCAAGGAGTCTACTTTTGCTGTCGTTCTTGTCTCTCATTTCACGCCTGTACGGGCAAGGAGTCAAGTCTTGTTATTGTTGCTGTCTTACCTTTTATTCTCACATGGGCAAGCACCACACTTTGTAGTTGCCATGTCGCCTTTTATACTTGCACGAGCGGGGAGTATGCTTTGCTGTTGTCGTCTCGCCTTTTATACTCTTACGGGAAAGGAGTCTGCTTTTGTTGTTGTTGCTGCCTCGCCTTTTATACTCGTGTGGGTTAGGTGTCTGCTTTGCGTTTGTTGTCGTCTCGCCTTTAACACTCGCTCGGGCAAGGAGTATACTTTTTGTTGTCTTACCTTTCACATTTTATAATCTTGCCGGCAAGGAGTCTGCTTTTATTGTTGTCGTCGTCTCGCCTTTTGTACTCGCGTGGGCTGGGAGTTTGGTTTTGTTGTTGTTGTCGTTATGCCTTTTATACTTATGTGGGCAAGGAGTATACTTTTGTCACTGTACTTTTTGCATTTTATACTCTTGCGGCCGAGGAGTCAGAATTCGTAGATTTTGCAATGTTGCTTTTTATACTCGTGCAAGTAAGGAGTCTGGTTTTGTTGTTGTTGTCGTTTCACCTTTTATACTTATGCGGGCATGCGGTATAATTTTGTTGGCGCACTTTTTGTGTTTTACATTCTTGCAGACAAGGAGTCTACTTTTGTTGCTGTTGCTATCTTGCATTCAACACTTGTGCAGGCAAACAGCCTGGTTTTATCCTTGTTTCTGTCTCACCTTTTATACTCTTGCAGGCAAAGTGTATGCTTTGTTGTTGACGTCACACCTTTTATACTCGCACGGGCAAGTGGTATGCTTTTGTTGTTGTTGTTGTCGTTTCGCTTCTTACACACGTACGGGAAAGAGTCTGGTGTTGTTGTTGTTGTCGTGTTGCCTTTTATACTCATGCGGGTAGCCAACATGCTTTGTTCTTGCCGTCTTACCTTTTCTACTCGTGCAGGCAAGGAATATGCTTCGTTGTTGCTGTATCGCCTTTTATACTCTTCTAGAAAAGGAGTCTACTTTTGTTGTTGCAGTTGTCTAACCTTTTATACTCGGTCAGACAAGGAATATTTTGTTATTGTACATGTCGTCTTTTATGCTCTTGCAGGAAAGGAGTCTATTTTTGTTATTGTTGCTGTCTAGCCTTTTAATTTGTGCGGGCTTAGAGTTTGCTTTGTTCTTGTTACCCCCTCGCCTTTTATACTGTGCGGGCAGGGAGTATACTTTTGTTGCGGCACTTTTTACCTTTTATACTCTTGCGGCCAAGGAGTCTGCTTTTGTTGTTGTTGTCGTCTCGCCTTTTATACTCGTGCGGGCAGGGAGTCTAGTTTTGTTGTTGTTGTTGTTGTCTCACCTTTTAAACTCGTGTGGCAGTGAGTATGGTTTTATTGTTGCTACTGGCTCGCATTTTATGCCCCTACGGGCAAGGTGCATGCTCAATTGTTACTATCCCACTTTTTATGCTCGTGTGAGAAAGGAGTATGCATTGTTGTTGTCGTTTTGCCTTTTATACTCGTGCAGGAAACAAGTATACATTTGATGTTGTACTTTTCACCTTTAAACTCCTGCGAACAAGAAGTCTACTTTTGTTATTGTTGGTGTCTTGCGTTTTATACTTGTGTGGGCAAGGAGTCTGGTTTTGCTGCTGTTGCTGTCTCGCCTTTTATACTCATGTGGGCAAGGAGTATGCTTTGCTGTTGTCATCTCGCCTTTTATACTCGTGCAAGTAGGGAGTATGCTTTGTTGTTATTGTCATCTCCCCATTCACACTCGTATGAGCAAGGAATCTAGTTTTGTTGTTGTTGCCTCGTCCCCTTCTACACTCGTGCGGCAAGCAGTATGCTTTGTGTTTGTTGCCTTACCTTTTATACTGTTGCAAGCAAGGAATCTGTCTTTCTTGTTGTTGTCGTTTAGCCTTTTAACTCGCGCATGCTAGGAGCCTGCTTTGCTGTTGTCACTGTCTGGCCTTTTATTCTCGCGCAAGCAATGCGTATACTTTTGTTATTATACTTTCTACTGTTTGTACTCTTGCGAGTAAAGAGTCTACTTTTGTTGTTCTTGTCGTATCACCTTTTATCCTCGTGCGGGCAAGGTGTCTGGTTTTCTTGTTGTTGTTGCCTCATCTTTTATTCTCATGCGGGCAAGCATTATGCTTTGCCGCTGTTGTCTCTCTTTTATACTCGTGCTGGCAGGGAGCGTGCATTTATTGTTGCTATCTTCTCACCTTTGATACTCGTACAGTCGAGGAGTCTGGTTTTGTTCTTGTTGTCGTGTCACCTTTTATTCTTGTGCGGGAAAGCAGCATGCTTTGTTCATGCCATCTCGCCTGTTATACTCGTGTGGGAAAGGAGTCTGCCTTTGTTGTTGATGGCATCTAGCCTTTTAACTCGTGCAGGCTAGGAGTCTGCTTTGCGGTTGTTATCGTCTTGCATTTTATATTCGTGTTGGCAAGGAGTATGCTTTTGTTGTTGTACTTTTTGCCTTTTATACTCTTGAGGGCACAGAGTCTACATTTACTGTTGTTGTCGTCTCGACTTTAATGCTCGTACGGGCAAGTGGGCTGGTGTTTCTGTTGTTCTTGCAACTTTTTTTACTCTTGCGGGAAAAGAGTCTACTTTTGCTGTTGTTGTTGTTTCACCTTTTATCCTCGTGTGGATATGGAGTTTGGTTTTGCTGTTGTCGTCTTGCCTCTCATACTCATGCAGGGAAGTATTATGAGTTGCTGTTGTTGTCTCTCTTTTATACTCGTGCTAGTAGGGAGTGTACTTTTATTGTTGCCATCGTCTAGCATTTTATACTTGTACGGTCGAGGAATCTCATTTTGTTCTTGTTGCCTTGTCACCTTTTATTCTTGTTCGGGCAAGCAGCATGCTTTGTTGACGCCATCTCGCCCTTTATACTTGTGTGGGCAAGGAGTCTACCTTTGTTGTTGCTAGCATCGACCCTTTTAACTCGTGCAGGCTAGGAGTCTGCTTTGCTGTTGTTATCGTCTCGCCTTTTATATTCTTGTTGGCAAGGAGTATGCTTTTGTTGTTGTCCTTTTCAGATTTTATACTCTTGAGGGCAAAGAGTCTACTTTTACTGTTGTTGCTGTCTCAGCTTTAATGCTCGTGCAGGCAAGTGTGCTGGTTTTGCTGTTGTTCTTGTCACTTTTTTTACTCTTGTGGGAAAAGAGTCTACTTTTGCTGTTGTTGTCGTCTCACCTTTTATCCTCGTGTGGATAGGGAGTTTGGTTTTGCTGTTGTTGTCATCTTGCCTCTCGTACTTGTGTGGGGGAGTATTATGATTTGCTATTACTGTCTCTCTTTTATACTCGTGCTAGTAGGGAGTGTACTTTTACTTTTGCTATCGTCTCACCTTTTATACTCATACGATCGAGGAATCCGGTTTTGTTCTTGTTGCCGTGTCACCTTTTATTCTCGTTCGGGCTAATAGCATTCTTTGTTGATGCCATCTCGCCTTTTATACTTGTGTGGGCAAGGAGTTTGGCTTTGTTGTTGTTGGCATCTAGCCTTTTATGCCGTTCAATCTAGGAGTCTGCTTTGCTGTTATTATTTTCTTACCGTTTATATTTGTGCGGACAAGGAGTATGCTTTTGTTGTTGTACTTTTCACCTTTTATACTCTTGAGGGCAAAGAGTCTACTTTTGCTTTTGTTGCCGTCTCACTTTTAATGCTCGTGCGGGCAAGTGGGCTGGTTTTGTTGTTGTAGTTGTTGCCTTTTTTACGTTTGCTGGCAAAGACTTTCCTTTTGCTGTTGTTGTTATCTCGCCTTTTATCCTCGTGTCGATAGGGATTTTGGTTTTGTTGTTGTTGTCGTCTTGCCTCTTTTACTCGTGTGGGGAAGGAGTATATTTTTATTGCCATACTTTTCGCCTTTTGTACTCTTACGGACAAGGAATCTGCACTTGTAGATCTTGTTGTCTTGCCTTCATACTCATGCAGGCAAGGAGACAGGTTTTGTTGTTGTTGTCGTGTTCCCTTTTATACTTGTGCGGGCTGGGGGTATAATTTTGTTGTTGTACTTTTGACTTTTACACTCTTGCGTACAAAGGGTATATTTTTGATGTTGTTGCTGTCTTACCTTTTACACTTATGCGGGCAAGGAGTCTGGTTTTTTTGCTGTTACCATCTTGTCATTTATAGTCATACAGGCAAGGAGTATGCTTTGTTGTTGACGTCTCGCCTTTTATACTCGTGTAGATAGGGAGTAGGCTTTTGTTGTTGTCTTCCTCTCACCTTTAATACCCATACGGGTAAGGAGTCTGGTTTTGTTGTTGTTGATGTGTTGCCTTTTGTACTCGTGCGGGCAAGCAGCATGCTTTGTTGTTGTTGTCTCGCCTTTTATACTTGTACGAGCAAGGAGTATGATTTGTTGTTGCCGTATCGTCTTTTATACTCTTGCAAAAAAGGAGTTTGCTTTTGTTGGTGTTTCCGTCCAACCTTTTGTCCTTAGTCGGGCAAGGAGTATACTTTTATTGTTGCATTTGTCATCTTTTATACTCTTACAGGAAAGAAGTCAGCTTTTATTGATATTGCAGTCTAGCCTTTTAACTCGTGCAGGCTAGGAGTCTGCTTTGCTGTTGTTACCATCTTGGCTTTTATACTCGTGTGGGCAAGGAGTATATTATTGTTGTACTTTTCACCTTTTAGACTTTTTCGGGCAAAGAGTCTACTCTTGTTGTTGTTGTCGTCTCGCCTTTGACACTCGCGCGGGTAAGGAGTTTGGTTTTATTGTTGTTGTCCTCTCACCTTTTATAGTTGTGTGGGCAAGGAGTCTTGTTTCCTCGCTGTTGCTGGCTCACCTTTTATGCTTGTGCGGGCAAGGAGCATACTCTGTTGCTACCGTCTTACTTTTTATGCCTGTGCGAGCGAGGAGTATGCTTAGTTGTTGTCGTCTCACCTTTCATACTCGTGTAGGTAAGGAGTATGCTTCTGTTGTTGCACATTTCCCCTTTAAACTCTTGCGGAAATGCAGTCTGCATTTGTTGTTGTTGCTATCTCGCCTTTTATACTTGCGCAGGCAAGGAGTTTGGTTTTGCTGTAGTTGCCGTCTCGACTTTCATACTCGTGCGGGCAAGTAGTCTAGTTTTGTTGTTGTTGCCATGTCACCTTTTACACTCGTGCAGGCAAGCTGCATGCTTTGTTGTTGCTGTTTTCCCATTTATACTCTTGTAGGTAAGGAATCTACTTTAGTTGTTGTTGTCATCTAGCTTTTTCACTCGTGCGAGCTAGGAGTCTACCTTGCTATTGTTACTGTATGGCCTTTTAGTCTCGCGTGGGCAAGGTGTATACTTTTATTATTGTACTTTTTGCCATTTGTACTCTTACCGGAAAGGGGTCAACATTTGCTGTTGTTGCCATCTCACCTTTTATGCTCGTGTGGGCAAGGTGTCCGGTTTTCTTGTTCTAGCTGTCTGGTCTTTTATACTCATGTGGGCAAGGAGTATGCTTTACTGTTGCCGTCTCCCCTTTTATACAAGTGCAGACAGGGAGTATGCTTTTGTTGCTATTGTCGTGTCACCTGTCATACTCGTACGGGCTAGGAGTATGCTTTTGTTGTTGTTGCCTTGTCACCTTTTACACTTATGAGGGCAAGTAGTGTGCCTTGTTGTTGCCGTCATGTCTTTTATACTCTTGCAGGCAAAGAATCTGCTTTTGTTGTTGTTGTCGTCTAACCTTTTAACTCGTGTGGGTGCAGAGTTTGCTTTGTTGTTGTTACTGTCAGGTGTTTTATTATCATGCAGGCAAGGTGTATACGTTTGTTATTGTACTTTCTGCCGTTTGTACTCTTGCGGGCAAAGAGTCTACTTTTATCGTGGTTGCCGTCTCACCTTTTATGATTTCATAGGCAACGTGTCTAGTTTTCTTATTTTTGTAGTCTCGTCCTTTTTACTCATACGGGCTAGGATTGTGCTTTGTTGCTGCTGTCTCGTCTTTTATACAGATGCCGACAAGGATTATGCTTTGTTGTTGTTGTCTTTCCTTTTATACTTGTGATAGCAGGGAGTATGCACTTATTGTTGCTACCGTGTTGCCTTTTATACTCGCACGACCTAGGAGTCTAGTTTTGCTATTGTTGCCGTGTTGCCTTTTATTCTCGAGCGGGCAATTAGCATGCTTTGTTGATGCCATCTCGCCTTTTATACTTGTGTGGGCAAAGAGTCCACTTTTGTTGTTGCTGGCATTTAGCCTTTTAACTCATGCGAGATAGGAGTCTGCTTTCCTATTATTCCCGTCTCGCCTTTTTTATATATGCGGGGAAGGAGTATACTTTTGTTGTTGTACTTTTTGCCTTTTATACTCTTGCAGGCAAAGAGTCTATTTCTACTGTTGTTGCCATCTCACCTTTTATGCTCGTGCAGGCAAGTGGGTTGGTTTTGCTATTGCACTTGTCGCCTTTTTTACTCTTGCAGGCAAAGAGTCTACTTTTGCGGTTACTGTCGTCTCGCATTTCATACTTGTCCAAGTTTAGAGTCTGCTTTGCTGTTGTTGTCGTCTTGCCATTTATACTTGTGCTGGCATGGAGTATAATTTTGTTGTTTTATTTTTTGCCATTTATACTCTTGCGGGCAAGGAATCTACATTTTTTGTTGTTGCCATCTTGCCTTTTATGCTCATGCAAGCAAGGATTCAAGTTTTGGCATTGTTACCGACTCGACTTTTATACTTATATAGGTAAGGAGTATGCTTTGTTGTTGTCATCTCACCTTCTATACTCTTACGGGCAAGGAGTATGCTTTTGTTGTCGTTGTCATCTCACCTTTTGTACTTATGAGGGCAAGGAGCTAGTTTTGTTGTTGCGCTAGCTCGCCTTTGATACTCGTGTAGGCAAAGAGAATGCTTTGTTGTTGCCGCCACGCTTTTTATGCTCGTGCGAGCAATGAGTATGCTTTGTTGTTGTCATTTCGCCTTTATGGTTGTGTAGGCAAGGAGTATACTTTTGTCGTTGTACTTTGTTGCTGTCTTTCCTTTTACACTTGTGCGAGCAAAGAGTCTGCTTTTGTTGTTGTTGTTGCCTTGCCTTTTATACCCATACAGGCAAAGAGTGTGCTTTGCTGTTGGCGTCATGACTTTTATTCGCATGCAGGTAGGGAGTACATTTTTGTTGTTGTTGCCATCTCACCTTTTATACCTGTATGGGAAAAGAGTCTGGTTTGGTTGTTGTTGCCATCTCGCCTTTTATACTCGTGCGGGCAAGGAGCACACTTTGCTGTTGCCATCTCACCTTTTATACCCGTTAGAGCAAACAGTTTGTTTTGTTGTTGTCGTCTCGCCCTTTATACTCGTGCAAGTAAGCAGTATACTTTCGTTACTGTACTTTTTGCCTTTGAACTTTCGCAAACAAGCAGTCTACTTTTGTTGTTGTGGTCTAGGCTTTTATACTTGTGCCGACAATGAGTCTGGTTTTGTTGTTGTTGTTGTTTTTCCTTTTACATTCATGCGGGTAAGGAGTATGCTTTGTTGTTCCTGTCTCGCCTTTTATACTCGTGCGGGAAGGGAGTATGCTTTTGTTGTTATTGTCGTCTCGCCTTTTATACTTGTACGGGCAAGGAGTCTGGATTTGTTGGTGTTCCCATGTCGTCCTTTACACTCATGCGGGCAAGCAGTATGGTTTGTTGTTGCTATCTCAGCTTTTATAGTCTTGCTAGCAAGGAATCTGCTTTTGCTGTTATTGTCGTCTAGCCTTTGAACTCATGCGCGTTAGGAGCCTGCTTTGCTGTTGTTACCGTCTCACCTTTTATTCCGTGCGGGCAAGGTGTATACTTTTACTGTTATCCTTTTTGCCATTTATAGTCTTGAGGGCAATGAGTCTACTTTTGCTGTCATTTTCGTCTCACCTTTTATGCTATCGCGGGCAAGGTGTCAAGTTTTGTTGTTGCTGCCGTCTCATCTTTCATACTCATGTGAGCAATGGGCATGCTTTGTTGTTGTTGTCTCTCCTTTCATACTCGTGCTGGCAAGAAGTATACTCTTGTTGTTGCTGCCATCTCACCTTTTATAATCGTACAGCCAAGGATTCAGGCTTTTTTGTTATTGCCCTGTCACTTTTTATTCTCGTGTAGGCGAGCAGCACTCCTTGTTGTCGCCATGTCGCTTTTTCTACTCGTGTGGGGAAGGAGTCTGCTTTTGTTTTCCTAGTGTCTAGCCTTCTAACTAGTGCAGGCAACGAAGTCTGCTTTTTTGTTGTTTTCGTGTCACTTTTTTACTCATGCAGGTAATGAGTATACTTTTGTTAAAGTGTTTTCGTATCTTATGTTCTTGCGGGAAAATAGTCTACTTTTACTGTTGTTGCCGTCTGACCTTTTACGCTCGTATGGGGAAATAGACTGGTTTTGTTGTTGTACTTGTCTCGTTTTTTGCTCTTACAGACAAAGAGTCTACTTTTGTTGTTGTTACTATCTCGCCTTTTATATTCGTGCAGGTTAGGAGTCTGCTTTGCTGCTGTTGTCGTCTCGCCTTTTATGCTCATGCTGGCAAGGAGCATACTTCTGTTGTTCTACTTTTCGCCATTTATAGTCTTGCGAGAAATGAGTCTACTTTTGTTGTTGATGTTGTCTCTCCTTTTATACTCGTGTCAGCAATAATTCTAGTTTTGTTGTTGTTACCAACTCACCATTTATACTCATGCGAGCAAGGAGCATACTTTACTGTTGTTGTCTTGCCTTTTATGCTTGTATGAACAAGCAGTATGCTTTTGTTATTGTTGTCATCTCGCCTTTTATACTCGTGTAGGCAAGGAGTCTACTTTTGTTATTGTTGCTGGCTTGCTTTTATACTTGTGCAGGCAAGGAACATGATTTGTTGTTGCCGTGGCGCCTTTTATACTCGCACGAGCAAGGAATACGCTTTGTTGTTGTCGCCTCGCTCTTTATACTTGTATAGGTAAAGAGTATGCTTTTGTTGTTGTTGTCCTCTCGCCTTTTATACTCGTGTGGGCAAGGAGTCTGGTTTTGTTGAAGTTATCGTCTCACCTCTTATACTCGTGCAGGCAAGAAGTATGCTTTTACTGTTCGTGTCGTCTCACCTTTTACCCTCGTGCGGGCAAGTAGTCTAGCTTTGTCGTTGTCATTTTGTTGACTTTCATGCTCGTGCGGGCAAGGAGAATGCTTTTGTTGTTGTTAGCAATTTGCCTTTTATACTCATTTGGGCAAGGAGTCTGTTTTTGTTATAGTTGTCATCTCGCCTTTTATACTGGTGTGGGCAAGGGGTATGCTTTGCTGTTGCCATCTTGCCTTTTATACTCATAAAAGCAAGAAGTATGCTTTTGTTGTTGCAGCCGTCTCACCTTTTATACTCGTTCGGGCAAGGGGTCTAGTTTTGTTGTTGCTGCCATCTCCTCTGTTATACTCGTGCAGGTAAAGAGCATGCTTTTTTGTTATCTTCTTGCCTTTTACACACGTACGAGCAAGGAATATTCTTTGTTGTTGCCTTCTCGTCGTTTATACTCGTGCAGGTGAGGAGTATACTTTTGCTGTTTTACTCGTCGCCTTTTATACTCTTGTGGGCAACTACTCTGCTTTTGTTAATGTTACTGTCTCGCCTTTTACACCCTTGCAAGTTAGGAGTCTGATTTTGTTGTTGTTACCGTCTCGTGTTTTATACTCGTGCGTGCTAGGAGTCTGCTCTACTGTTATTACCATCTTGCCTTTTATACTCGTGCGGTTGTACTTTTTGCCTTTTGTATTCTTGCAGGCAAGGAGTCTACATTTACTATTGTTACTGTCTTGGCTTTTATACTCGTGCGAGCAAGGAGTCTGGTTTCGTTGTTGTTTCCATCTCGCCTTTTATACTCATGTGGACTAGGAGTCTGCTTTGACGTTGTTGTCGTCTCGCCTTTTATACTCGTGCGTGCAAGGAATCTACTTTACTGTTCTTACCGTCTTGTTTTTTATACTCATGTTGGCAATGCATACGCTTTTATCGTTGTACTTTTCACTTTTTATAATCTTTCAAGCAAGGAGTCTGATATTTTTGTTGTTGTCACCCTACCTTTTATTTTCGTGCGGGCTAGGAGTCAGCGTTGCTGTTGTTGCTCTCTTGCCTTTTATACTTGTTTGGGCAAAAAATACACTTTTGTTGTTGTACTTTTTGCCTTTCATATTCTTGCAGGCAAGGAGTCTGCTTTTTTTGTTGTTGCTTTCTTGCTTTTTATCCTCGTTCAAGTAAGGAGTTTATTTTTGTAGTTGTTGCCATCTCGTAATTCATACTCGTGTAGGCAGGGAGTATACTTTTGTTGTTGCACCTTTTGCCTTTTGCGCTCTTACAGGCAAGGAGTTGGGTTTTGTTGTTGTTGTCGTCTTGCCTTTTATGCTCGTGCAGGCAAGCAACATGATTTGTTGTCGTCATCTCGCCTTTTATAGTTTTGCAGGTAAGGAGCCTGCTCTTGTTGTTATTACCGTCTCACCTTTTATAGTCGTGCGGCCTAGGCTTCTACTTTGCTGTTGTTACTGTCTCGCCTTTTATACTCGTGTGGGCAAACAGTCTGGCTTTGTTATTGTTTTTGTCTCCCCTTTTATAGTCATGTAGGCTAGGAGTCTACTTTGCTATTGTTGCCACCTCACTTTTTGTACTCGTACGAGCAAGGAGTTTGGTTTTGGTGTAGTCATCGTCTTGCATTTTACTTTTGTACTTTTTCCCTTTGTATTCTTGCATGCAAAGAGTCTACTTTTGCTGTTGTTATCGTCTCAACTTTTTTACTCATATGGGCAAAGAGTTTGGTTTTGTTGATGTTGCTGTCTCCCGTTTTATGATCTTGCGAGCTAGGAGTATGCTTTGTTGTTGTTGCCGTCTCACCTTTTGTACTCGTGCAAGGAAGGAGTATGCTTTTGTTGTTGTTACTATCTTGCCTTTTATGCTCATACGGGCAAGGAGTCTGGTTTTGTTGTTGTTTCTGTCTCCTATGTTATACTCGTGCAGGAAAAGAGAATGCTCTTTTGTTGCCTTCTCGCCTTTTACACTCATATGAGTGAGGAGTATGCTTTATTGTTCCTGTCTCGCCCTTTATACTTGGGCAGGCGAGGAGCATACTTTTGTTGTTGTACTTGTCTCCTTTTATACTCTTGCGGGTAATGACTTTGCTTTTGTTATTGTTGTTGTCTCACTTTTTATATTCTTGTGAGTAATGAGTCTGATTTTATTGTTGTTGCTGTCTCGCCTTTTATACTCGTGTGTACTAGGAGTAAGCTCTATTGTTATTACCACCTTTCCCTTTATACTCATGTGGGCGAGGAGTATACTTTTATTTTTGTACTTTTGTCTTTTGTATTCTTGCGGGCAAGGAGTCTACCATTGCTGTTGTTACTGTCTCGGCTTTTATACTCGTGCGGGCGTGGAGTCTACTTTTGTTGTTGTTGTCGTCTCACCTTTTATTCTCGTGTGTACTAGGATTCTGCTTTGATGTTGTTGCTATCTCGCCTTTTATACTCATGCATGCTAGGAGTCTACTTCGTCATTCTTACTGGCTTACCTTTTATACTCGTGCCACAATGAGTATGCTTTAATCGTTGTACTTTTCACCTTTTATAATATTTTGAGCAAGGAGTCTAGCTTTGTTGTGGTTGTTGTCTCGCCTTTTATACTCGTGCAAACTAGGAGTCAACGTTGCTATTGTTGCCCCCTCCCCTTTTATACTCGTATGGGCAAGGAGTATACTTTTGTTGTTGTACTTTTTGCCTTTCCTATTCTTGCGGACAAGGAGTCTATTTTTGTTGTTGCTCCTGTGTTACTTTTCATACTCGTGCGGGTAAGGAGTTTGTTTTTGTTGTTGTTGCCGTCTCACATTTCACACTCACACATGCAAAGAGTATACTTTTGTTGTTGTACTTCTGGCCCTTTATACTCTTACAAGAGAGGAGTCTTGTTTTGTTGTTGTTTCTGGCTTACCTTTTATACTCGTCCCGGCAAGGAGTATGCTTTGTTGTTGTCGTCTCTCCTTTTATACTCTTACAGGCAAGGATTCTACTTTTGTTATTATTACCGTCTTGCCTTTTATACTCATGCGGCCTAAGCGTTTGCTTTGTTGTTGTTACTGTCTCGCCTTTTATGCTCGTGTAGGGAAGGAGTATGCTTTATTTTTGTGCTTTTTCCCATTTGTATTCTTGCGGGCAAGGAGTCTACTTTTGTAGTTGTTACCGTCTCAGTTTTTATACTCGTGTAGCCAAGGAGTCTGGTTTTGTTGTTGTCAGCATCTTGCCTTTTATACTCTTGCAAGCTAGAAGTCTACTTTGCTATTGTTGTTGCCACGCATTTTATACTCGTGCAAGCACGAAATATGCTTTTGTTATTGTTATCGTCTAGCCTTTTATGCTCGTACAGGCAAGGAGTCTGGTTTTGGTGACGTTGTCATCTTGCCTTTTATACTCTTGTAGGCAAGGAGTATGCTTTTGTTGATATTGCCGTCTTGCCTTTTGTGCTGGTGCGAACAAGGAGTTTAGTTTTATTGTTGTTGCCATCTCGCTTTTAAACTCGTGCGAGTAAAGAGTGTGCTTTGTCATTACCGCCTTACCTTTTATCCTTGTTTGGGCAAGGAGTATGCTTTACTGTTGCCGCCTCGCCTTTTATACTCGTGCAAGTAGGGTATATGCTTTTTTTGTTGTTGTTGTCCCGCCTTTTATCCTCTTGCAGACTAGAAGATGCTTTGTTGTTGTCATCTCACCTTTTATACTCGTGCGGGCATGGAGTATGCTTTTGTTGTTGTTACCTTCTTGCCTTTTATACTTGTACAGGCATGGAGTCTTGTTTTATTGTTGTTTCTGCCTCACTTTTTACACTCGTGTAGGAAAGTAGCTTCCTTTATTGTTGCCGTCTCGCCTTTTATAGTCATGTGGGTAAGGAGTATGCCTTGTTGTTACTACCCCACTTTTTATAGTCGCGTGGGCATGCATCATGCTTTGTTCTTGCCATCTTGCCTTATATAGTCGTGCAGGCAAGAAGTATGTATTTTTATTGCTGTCTCGCCTTTTATACTCTTGCTGGCAAGGTGTCTGCTTTTGTTGTTGTTGTCGTGTCGCCTTTTATACTTGTGCGAGCAAGCAGCATGCTTTGTTGTTGTCATCTTGCCTTTTATACTCGTGCAGGCAAGCATCATGCTTTATTGCTGCCGTCTCGCCTTTTATAGCTGTGCGGGCTAGGAATATGCATTGTTATTGCCGTCTCGTCTTTTATACTCTTCCAAGCAAGGAGTCTGTTTTTGTTGTTGATGTTGTGATCTCGCTAATGAGGGCTACGGGTCTGCTTTATTGTTGTCGTCTCGCCTTTTATACTCATGCGGGTAGGGAGTATGCTTTTGTCGTTATTGTTGTCATCTCGCTAGTGAGGGGTAGGTGCTTACTTTGCTGTTGCTGTCTCGCCATTTATACCTTAACGGGCAAGGAGTCCAGTTTTGTTGTTGTTGCCATCTTGCCCTTTTATACTCAAATGGGCAAACAATATGCTTTGTTGTTGCCGTCTTGCCTTTTATGCTCATGCTGGCAAGAAGTATGCTTTGTTGTTATCGTCTCGTCTTTTGTATTCTTGCGAGCAAGGAGTCTACTTTTTTTGTTGTTGCGGTCTTAGCTTTTACACTGTAGTGGGCTAGAAGTCTACTTTGTTGTTGCTACCGTCTCACCTTTTATACTTGTGTAGGTGAGGAGTATGCTTTTGTTGTTGTGCTTTTAGCCCTTTACACTCTTGCGAGCAAGGAGTCTGGTTCTGTTGTTGTTGTTGTCCCGCCTGTTATGGTCATGCTAGTAAAGAGTCTGGTTTTGTTGTTGTTGTTGTCTCACCTTTTATACTCGTGTGGGCACGAAGTATTCTTTTTTTGTTATACTTTTCGCTTTTTATACCCTTGTGGGAAAGGAGTCTAGTTTTACTGTTGTTGTCGTCTTGCCTATTATACTCGTGTGGGCAAAGAGTATACTTTTGTTGTTGTACTTTTCGCTCTTTATATTCTTTTGGGCAAGGAGTCTACTTTTACTATTGTTGTCGTCTCATCCTTACAACTGTCCGGGCAAAGAGTCTAGTTTTGTTGTTGATGTCATCTCGCTTTTTATACTCAGGGGGTCGAGGAGTATACTTTTGCTGTTGCACTTGTCACCTTTTGTACTCTTGCAGCCAATGAGACTGCTTTTTTTACTGTTACCGTCTCGTATTCTATACATGTATGGGCTAGGAGTCTGCTTTCCCATTGTTGCTGTCTCGCCTTTTATACTCTTGTGGACAAGGTGTATGTTTTGTTGTTATCGTCTTGCCTTTTATACTCGTGCGGGCAACGACTAAGCTTTAATGTTGCCTTCTCGCCTTTTATACTCGTGCGGTTAAGAAGCATGCATTGTTGTTGCCCCCTTGCCGTTTATACTTCTACAAGCAAGAAGTATTGTTTTGTTGTTGTTTGTCGTCTCGCCTTTTATACTTATACGGGTAAGGAGTCTGGTTTTGTTGTTGTTGCCGTCTCGCCTTTTTTACTCATGCAGGCAAGCAACATGCTTTGTTGTTACCGTTTGGCCTTTTATAGTCGTGCGGGCAATGAGTATGCTTTGTTGTTACCGTCTCATCTTTTATACTCGAATGGATGAGGAGTGTACTTTTGTTTTTGTACTTGTCACCTTTGATACTCTTCCGGGCAAATAGTCTAGTTCTGTTGTTGTTGCCGTCTTGCCTTTTATACTTGTGCAGGCAAGGAATATGCTTTTGTTGTTGTGCTTTTTGCCTTTTAAACTATTGCGGACACGAAGTCTACTTTTGTTGTTCTTGCCGCATCGTGTTTTATACACGCGCAAGCAATGAGTCTGGCTTTGTTGTTGTTGCTGTCTTTGCTTTTTATACTCGTGCAGCCAAGGAGTATACTTTCGTTGTTGTAGCTTTCGACTTGTATACTCTTGTGGGTAAGGAGTCCACTTTTGTTGTTGTTGTCGTCTAGCCTTTTATACTCATGCAGGTTGGAAGTCTGCTTTTGTTGTTGTTGCCATCTCGCCTTTTATACTAGTGCCGGCAAGCAATCGGCTTCATTGTTGCCGTCTTGCCTTTTACACTTGGGCTGGCGAGGAGCATACTTTTGTTGTTGTACTTGTCGCCTTTTATACTCTTGCGGGCAAGGAGTCTGTTTTTGTTATTATCGTCAGCTAGCTTTTTATATTCATGAGGGCTATGATTTTCCTTTGCAGTTGATACCGTCTCACCTTTTATGCTCATGGAGGCAAGGAGGATACTTTTGATTTTGTACTTTTTGCCCTTTATATTCTTCAAAGCATGGAGTCGACTTTTGCTGTTGTTTTCATCTCGCCTTGTATACTTGTTCGTGCTGGGAGTCTGCTTTTGTTGTTGTTGACGCCTTGCCTTTTATACTCGTGCTGGGAGGGAGTATGCTTTTTTTTCCATTGTCGTGTCGCCTTTTATACTCGTACGGGCAAGAAGTCTGGTATGTTGTTGTTGCCATCGGGCTTTTTGTACTCGTGCGAGCAAGCAGCATGCTTTATTGTTGCCATATTGCCTTTTATACTCGTGTGGGCAAGGTATATTGCCTTCATTGTTTATACTCGTGTGGGCAAGGTATATTGCCTTCATTGTTGTACTTTTTGCATTTTATACTCTTGCAGGTAAGTAGTCTAGTTTTGTTGTTATTGCCTTCTCGCCTTTCATACTCGTGCAGGCAAAGAGTATACTTTTGTTGATATTTTTTTTGCCTTTTATACTCTTGCGGGCAAGGAGTCAACTTTTATGGTTGTTTCCATCTTGCCTTTTATGCTCGTGTGGGTAAGGAGTCTGGCTTTGTTGTTGTTGCTGTCTCGCCTTTTATACTCGTGTTTGCAAGGAGTATACTTTTGTTATTGTGCCTTTTGCCTTTTATACTCTTGCAGGCAAGGAGTCTCCTTTTATTGTTGTTGTCGTCTCGCCTTTCTTACTCGTGTGGGGTAGGAATCTGCTTTGCTATTATTAGCATCTTGACTTTCATATTCGTGCGGGCAGGGTGTATGGTTTTGTTATTGTTTGTCGTCTTGCTTTTGTACTCATGCGAGCAATGAGTATACTTTTGTTGTTGTACTTTTTTCCTTTTATACTGTTGCGGGCAAGGAGTTTGCTTTTGTTGTTGTCACTATCTCGCCTTTTATACCTATGCAAGCAAAAAGTCTGGTTTTGTTGTTGTTGCCCCCTCGCCTTTTATACTCATGCGGGCAAGGAGTGTGCGTTTGTTATTGTTGTTGTCTCACGTTCTATACTCGTCTGGGGCTAGGAGTGTGCTTTGTTGTTATTGCTGTCTCGCCTTTTATACTCTTGCGGGCAAGGAGTATACTTTTGTTGTTGTACCTTTTGCCTTTTATACACTAGCGAGCAAAGAGCAGGCTTTTGTTGTTGTTACTATCTCACCTTTTACACCCGTGCGGGCAAGGAGTCTGGTTGTGTTGTTGTTGCTGTCATGCCTTTTATGCTCGTGTGGGCAATAAGTGTGCATTACTGTTGCCGCCTCACCTTTCATATTCATGCGGGCAAGGAGCGTTCCTTTGTTAATGTTATCGTCAAACGCTTTATACTTGTGAGGGCAAGGAATTTGGTTTTGTTATTGTTACCGTGTCGCCTTTTATGTTTGTGAGGGTGAGGAGCATGCTTTGTTGTTGCCGTCTCACCTTTTATACTTGTGCAAGTAAGGAGTATCCTTTGCTATAGCCGTCGCGCCTTTTATACTTGTGCAGGCAAAGACTATGCTTTTGTTGTTGTTGCCATCGCAACGTTTATACTTGTACGGGCAAGTAGTCGAGCTTTGTTGTTGCTGTCTCAACTTTTATACACACCTTTTATAAGTGTGCAGGTAAGGAATATGCCCTACTGTTACCATATTGCCTTTTAAGCTCATACAGACAAATAGTATGCTTTGCTGTTGCTGTGTCGTATGGACAAGGGGTCTGGTTTTGTTTTCATTACTCTCTTACCTTTTATACATGTGCAAGCAAGCAGCACGCTTTGTTGTTGTCGTCTCGCCTTTTATACTAATGTAGACATGGAGTTTGCTTTGTTGTTGCTGTCTCACCTTTTATACACTTGCAGGCAAAGAGTCTGGTTTTGTTGTTGTTGCCATCTCAATTTTTATACTCGTTTGGGCAAGGAGTATGCTTTGCTGATGTCATCTCGCCTTTTACAGTCATGCGAGCACAGGGTATGCTTTTGTTGTTCCTATTGTCTTGCCTTTTACGCTCGTGCGGGCAAGGATTCTTGTTTTGTGTTGTTTTCATCTTGCCTTTCATACATGTATGGGTTAAGAGTATGCTTCGCTATTGTCATCTCACCTCTTATACTTGTGCGAGCAAAGAATGTGCTTTTGTTGTTGTTGCCATTTCGCATTTTATACTCGTGCGGGCGAGGAGCATGCTTTTTAGTTGCCGTCTCGCCCTTTACACTCTTGCGGGAAAGGAATATGCTTTGCTGTTACTGTCTCGCCTTTTATACTCGTGCAGGCAAGGAGTATGCTTTTGTTGTTATTGCTGTCTCAACTTTTATACACGTACGGGTACTGAGTCTAGTTTTGTTGTTATTGTCGTCTCATCCTTTATACTCGTGCGGGCATGGAGTATGCTTTGTTGTTGTTGTCTCGTCTTTTATACTTTTGCAGCAAGGACTATGCTTTACTATTGCTGTCTCGCCTTTTATACAATTGACGGAAAGGAGTATGCTTTATACTTATGCAGGCAAGGAGTATGCTGTGCAGTTGCTGTCTCGCCTGTTATACCCATGTGAGCAAGGGGCACCCTTTTGTCATTGTTGTCGTCTCGCCTTTTATACTCATATGGCAAGGAGTCTGGTTTTGTTATTGTTGCTATCTCGCTGTTTACTCTCATGCGGGCAAGGAGTATACTTTTGTTTTTGTACTTTTTGCCTTTTATACTCATGCAGGCAAGGAGTCTGCTTTGCTATTGCTACCATCTCACATTTTACACTCTTGAGAGCAAGTAGTATACTTTTGTTGTTGTACTTTTTTCTTTTTATACTCTTGTAGACAAGGAATCCAGTTTTGTTGTTGTTTCTATCTTGCCTTTTATCGTTGTGCGGGCAAGGAGTGTAGAATTGTTGTTTTTACCATCCCGCCTTCCATACTTGGGAGGGCAAGGAGTGTACTTTTGTTGTTGTGCTTGTCATCTTTTATGCTTTTGCAAGCAAGGAGCCTGGTTTTGTTGTTTTTGCCTTCTCGCCTTTTACACTAGTACGAGCTAGGAGTCTGCTTTGCTGTTGTTACCGTCTTGCCTTTTTGAACGCGTGCAAGAAGGTGTATACTTTTCTTGTTGTAGTTTTCATCTTCTACACTCTTGCGGGTAATGAGTCTAATTTTGTTGTTGTTATTGTCTCGCATTTTATACCTGTGCAGGCAAAGAATCTGGTTTTGTTGCTATTGCCGCCTCGCCTTTTATACTCTGGCAGAGAAGGAGTCTACTTTTGTTGTTGTTTCCGTCTCGCCTTTTATCTTTGTGCAGTTAAGGAGAGTAGTTTTGTTATTGTTGTCGTCCCGCCTTTTATACTCGGGAGGGCAAGCAGTCTACTTTTGTTGTTGTTCTTGTTGCCTTTTATACTCTTGTAGGCAAGGAGTATGGTTTTGTTGTTATTGTTGTCCCGCCTTTTATACCTTGCTGTTGCTGTTGCCATCTCGACTTTTATACTCGTGCAGGCAAGTAGTATGCTCTTGTTTTTATTATCGTCTCGCCCTTTATACACGTACAGCCAAGGACTCCGGATTCGCTATTGTTGCCATCTTGTCTTTTATATTCGTACGGCTGAGTGGCAAGCTTTGTTGTTGCCGTCTCGCCTTTTATACTCGCGTGGGCAAAGAGTATGCTTTCCTGCTGTCTCTCGCTTTTCGTACTCTTGAAAGGAAAGAGACTAATTTTGTTGTTGTTGTCATCCCGCCTTTTACACCTATGTAGGCTAGAAGTTTGCTTTGCTGATGTTACCGTCTCGCCATTTGTACTCGTTCGGGCATGGAGCAGACTTTTGTTATTGTAGTTTTTGCCTTTTATGTTCTTGCAGGCAAGGAATCCACCCTCGTTCTTGTTGCTGTCTTGCCTTTTGCACTCTTGCAAGCTAGAAGTCTACTTTGCTGTTGTTGTCGTCTTGCCTGGTATATTCATGCGGGCAGGGGGTATACCATTGTGGTTGCATTTTTCGTGTTTTATACTCTTGCAGGTAAGGAGTTTGGTTTTATTGTTGTTGTTGTCTTGCCTTTTATACTCGTATGGTTAAGGAGTCTGGTTTTGTTGTTGCCATCCTACCATTTATACTCATGCGGGCAAGCAGCATCCTTTTGCTATTGCACTTTTTACCTTTTATACTCTTGTAGGCAAGGAGTCTTGTTTTATTGTTTTTGTCGTCTAGGCTTTTATACTCGTGCGGGCAAGCGACATGCTTTGTTGTTGTCGTCTTGCCGTTTTTACTTTTGCGTGTAAGAAGTCTACTTTTGCTATTGTTATCTTCCCTTTTGTACTTGTGCAGGCAAGGAGTATGGTTTTGTTGTTGTTGTTGGCTCTCCTTTTATACTCATGTGAGAGAGGAGTATACTTTGTAGTTGCTGTCTCGCCTTTTATACTCCTGCGGGCAAGTAGTATACTTTGATATTGCCTTCTCACATTTTATACTTGTGTGGGTAGGGAGCATTCTTTTGTTGTCATTGTCGTCTCGCCCTTTGTAGTCGCACGGGCAAGGACTTTGGTTTTGTCATTGTTGCCGTCTCACCTTTTCTACTGTCGTCTCACTCTTTATACTTTTGAGGGGAAGGAGACTGCATTTGTTGTTGTTGTCATCTCGACTTGTATACTTGTGCAATCAAGGAGTATACTTTTTTTGTTGCACATTTCGCCTTTTATACGCTTACGGGTAAAGAACTTGCTTTTATTGTTGTTGTTATCCCGCTTTTGGCACTCATATGGGTAAGGAGTCTGATTTTGTTGTTGTTTCCATCTCACCTTTTATACTTCTGTGGGCAAGGAGTATACTTTTGTTGTTGCACTTTTCGCCTTTTATACTCTTGCGGGCAAAGACTCTCATTTTATTGTTGTTGCCATCCAGCCTTTTATACATGTGCGGGCAAGAAGCATGCTTTGTTGCTATCGTCTCACCTTTTATACCCTTGCAGACAAGGAGGCTGCTTTCGTTGTTGTTGCTGTCTTGCCTTATATACTTATGCGGGAAAGGAGTCTCGTTTAGTTGTTGTTGCCGTCTCGTCTTTTATACTCGCGTGGCCAAGGTGTATGCCTTAATATTGCCATTTACCTTTTATATTCGTGCAGGTAGGGAGCATGCGTTCGTTGTAGTTGTTGTGCCGCCTTTTACACTCGTACAAGCAAGGATTCTGCTTCGCCATTACTACTGTCTCGCCTTTAATATTGGCGCAAGTAGGGAGCATTCTTTTGTACTCGTACAGCCAAGGAGTATACTATTATTTTTGCAGGTTTTGCCTTTTGTATTCTTGCGGGCAAAGAGTCTACTTTTCATGTTGTTGTTGTCTCGCCTTTTATATCCATGCGTGCAAGGAGTCTAGCTTTGTTGTTGTTGTCGTCTTCCTTTTCATGCTCGGGCAGACGATGAGTATACTTTTGTTGTTGTTCTTGTCACCGTTTATACTCTTGCGTGCAAGGAGTCTGCTTTAGTGTTGTTGTCGTCTTGCCTTTTATACTCCTGCGGGCAAGAAGTCTCGTTGTGTTGTTGTCGCCGTCTCGTCTTTTCTACTCGTGCAGGCAAGCAGCTTGCTTTGTTGCTGTCGTCAGGTATTTAATACTAGTGCGAGTAGGGAGTATGCTTTTGTTGTTATTGTTGTGTCGGCTTTTACACTCGTTCGGACGACTAATTTGGTTTGGTTGTTGTGGTCGTCTCGCCTTTTATACTCATGCAGGCAAGCAGCATGCTTTGTTGTTGACGTCCCTCCTTTTCTACACGTGCAGGCAAGGAGTATGCTTTGTTGTTCCCATACCACCTTTTACACTCATGCAGGCAAGGAGTCTACTTTTGCTATTGTTGCCGTCTTGCCTTTTAAACTCATGCGTGCAAGAATTATAGTTTAGTTGTTGTTGCATTCCCACCCTTTACACTCGTGCAGCGAGGAGTATCCTTTTGTTGTTATAGTTGTCGCCTTTTATACTCTTGCAGGCATGCAGTTAGCTTTTGTTGTTATTGTTGTCTCGCCTTTTTATACTCGTATAGGTTGGGAGTCTTTTTTACTGTTGTTGCCATCTCGCCTTTCATACTCGTGCGGGCAAGGAATATACTTTTGACCTTTTATACTGTTGCAAGCAAGGAGCATGGTTTTGTTGTTATAGCTATTTCGCCTTTTGTGCTCATGCGGCTAGGAGTCTGTTTTGTTGCGGTTGTACTCTCGCCTTTCATAGTTGTGCAGGCAAGGAGTATACTTTTCTTATTATACTTCCCATATTTTTGTACTCTTGCAGGCAAAAAGTTTGCCTTTGTTGTTACTGTTGTCTTGCCTTTTATAGTAGTGTAAGCAAGGAGTCTGGTTTTTGTTGTTGTTTCTGTCTCGGCTTTCACACTCATGTCGGCAAGCAGCACACTTTGTTGTTACCGTCTCGCCTTTTATACTCGTGCGGGCAAAGAGTGTCCTTTGTTGTTGCAGTCTCGCCCTTTATACGGTTGCAGGCATGGAGTCGGCTTTCGTTGTTATTCCCATCTCGCCTTTTATACTCGTATGGGCAAAGAGTCTAGTTTTGTTGTTGTTGCCCTCTCACCTTTTATACTAGCTCAGGCTAGGAGTTTGCTTTGTTCTTGTTGTCATCTCGCCTTTTATACTCATGCGAGCCAGGATTATACTTTTGTTGTTGTGCTTTTTGCCTTTTATACTATTGCGGGCAAGGAGTCCACTTTTGTTGTTGGTGTTGTCTCGCCTTTTATACTTAGGTAGGCAAGGAAACTAGTTTTATTGTTGTTATCGTCTCACCTTTTATACTCGTGCAGGTAAGATGTATGCTTTGCTGTTACCATCTAGTCTTTTATACAAGAGCAAGCAAAGAGTATGCTTTTGTTGTTGTTCTCATCTCGCCTATTATACTCGCTTGGGCAAGGGGAATGGTTTTGTTGTTGTTGACCTCTCGCCTTTTATACTTGTGTGGGCAAGCATCTTTGTTTTTTTGTTGTCGTCTCACCTTTTATACTTGTGCAGGCAAAGAGTATGCTTTGTCGTTGCCATCTCGCCTTTTATACTCTTACAAGCAAGAAGTTGGCTTCTGTTGTTGTTGTCGTCTTGCCTTGTATACTCGTACAAGCAAGGAGTTTGGTTATGTTGTTGTTGCCGTCTCCCCTTTTATACTTGTGTAGACAAGGCGCACGCTTTGTTGTTGAAGTCCTACCTTTTATACTCTTGCAGGCAAGAAGTATGGATTGCTAAATCTGTCTCGCCCTTTTTAGTCGCATGGGCAAAGTGTATGCTTTTGTTATTGTTGCCATCTCACCTTTCATACCTGCATGGGAGAGTAGTTTGGTTTTGTTGTTGTTGCTGTCTCGCCTTGTATACTTGTGCAGGCAAGGAGCATGCTTTGTTGTTGTCGTCTCGCCTTTTATACTCGAACAGGAAAAGAGTGTGTTTTGTTGTTGCTGTCTCGCCATTTATGGTCGTGTGGGCTAGGAGTCTGCTTTGCTATTATTACCGTTTTAGCTTTCATATTCGTGTGGGCAAGGATTATACTTTTGCTTTTGTACTTTTGTCATTTATATTCTTGTGAGCAATGAGTCTAGTTTTACTGTTGCTCCCATCTCGGGTTCAATATTGGTGCGGGTAGGGAGCATGCTTTTGTTGTTGATGCCATCTCGGATTTTACACTCGTACAGGCGAGTAGTCTAGTTTTGTTGTTGTTGTCGTCTCGCATTTTGCACTCTTGTGGGTAAGTAGCATGCCTTGTTGATGCTGTCTTGCATTTTATACTTGTCTAGGCACATAGTATGCTCTGTTGTTGCCGTAACACATTTCATACTCTTGCAGGCAAGGAGTCTACTTTTACTGTTATTGTCGTCTCGCCTTTTATACTCGTACGGGAAAGGATTTTAGTATTGTTGTTGTTGCTACCTCGCCTTTTACACTCGAGTAGAAGAGGAGTATACTTCTGTCGCTGTACTTGCCGCCTTTTATACTCTTGAGGGCAAGGAGTCTACTTTTCTTGTTGTTGCTGTATCGCCTTTTATACTCATGCGGTCTAGAAGTTCTCATCATTGTTGTTGTCGTTTTGTCTTTTATACTCGTGCTAGCAAAGAGTATACTTTGTTGTTCTACTTTTTGCCCTTTATACTCTTTCAGGCAAGGAGTTTTCTTTTGTTGTTGTCGCTGCCTTGGCGTTTATACCCATGCAAACAAGGAGTTTGATTTTGTGATTGTTGCTATCTTGCCTTTTATAATCGTATGGCCAATGAATAAAGAGTATGCTTTGCTGTTGTTGTCTCGCCTTTTATACTCATGCGAGCAAGGACTATGCTTTTGTTTTTGTACTTTTCGCCTTTTATATTCTTGCAAGCAAAGAGCCTACTTTTGCTGTTGTTGTCGTCTCGCCTTTTCTATCTGTTGCGGGCTAGGAGTCTACGTTTTTTGTTGCTGCTGTCTCGCATTTTATACTCGTGCAGTTAAAGAGTATCCTTTACTGTTGTCGGGTCGTCTTTCATGCTCGCGTGGGCTAGGAGTATGCTTTTGTTGTTGTTACTGTCTCGCCCTTCATACTCATGTGGGCAAGCAGTATGCTTAGTAGTTGCTGTCTCACCTTTTGTACTCTTATGGGCAAGGAGTCTGCTTTTGTTGTTGTTGTCGTCTCGCCTTTTATGCTCATGCGGGCAAGGAGTCTGGTTTTTTTGTTGTTGTCATCCCGCATTTTATACTAGTGTGGGCTAGGCGTAAACTTTTGTTGTCGTACTTTTTAGCTTATATAGTCTTGAAGGGAATGAGGCTACTTTTGCTGTTGTTTCCATCTCGCCTTTAACAGTCGCGCGGGTAAGGAGTCTGGTTTTGTTGTTGTTATTGTCTCGTCCCTTGTATCGTACCGGCAAGGAGTCTGCTTTTGTTGTTGTTGTAGTCTCGTCGTTTATGCTCGTGCGGGCTAAGAGTCTGCTTTATTGTTCCTGCCATCTCGCCTTTTATGATCTTGCGGGCAAGGAGTATGCGTTGCTGCCATCTTGCCTTTAAAACTCTTGCAGGTAAAGAGTATGCTTTGTTGTTGCTGGCTTGGCTTTTATACTCTTCCGGGCAAGGATTAAACTTTGATGTTGCCCTCTCGCCTTTTGTACTCGTGCGAGCTGAGAGTATGTTGCTACTATTATTGCCATCTTTCCTTTTACACTTGCACAAGCAAAGAGTCTGGTTTTGTTGTTGTTGCCATCATGCCTTTTATACTTGCGTCAGAAAAGTGCATGCTTTGTTGTTGCCATCACGCCTTTTATACTCTTACGAGCAAGGAATCAACTTTTTTTGGTCTTGTCGTCTCACAATTTGTACTCGTATAGGCAGGGAGTCTAGTTTTCTTGTTGTTCCTGTCTCATTTTTTATACTCGTTCGAGCAAAGAGTATGCTTTACGGTTGCCGTCTCGCCTTTTGTGCTCCTGTGGGCAAAGAGCATGCGTTTGTTGTTGTTGTCGTCTTACCTTTTACACTTGTGTGGGCAAAGAGTAATGATTTTGTTGTTGTTGTTGTCTCGCCTTTTATACTCATGCGGGCGAGAAGCATGCTTTGATGTTGTCGGCTCGCCTTTTATACTCATACGGGCAAAGAATATGCTTTGTTGTTGCCATTTTGCCTTTTATACTCGTGCAGGTAAGGAGCATGCTTTGTTGTTGTTGGCTTGCCTTTTATACTCTTGCGGGCAAAGAATATGCTTTGTTGTTGCCGTTTCGCCTTTTATACTTGTGCAGGCAAGCAGCATGCTTTGTCGTAGCCATCTAGCCATTTCTAGTTGCGCAGGCAAGTAGTATGCTTTGTTGTTGCTGTCTCGCCTTTTATACTCTTGCGAGCACAAAGGGTTTGTTTTTGTTGTCGTCGTAGTCTCGCCTTTTATTCTCATGAGTGCTAGGCTTCTACTTTGCTATTGTTATTGTCTCACCTTTTATTCTCGTGCGAGCAAAGAGTTTAGTTTTTTTTATACTTTTTGCCTTTTATGTTCTTGCAGGCAAGCAGTCTACTTTGGCTATTGTTGCCATCTCGCCTTTTATACTCGTGTGAGCAAGGTGTCTAGTTTTGTTGTTGTTGTTATCTTGCCTTTTCTACTTGGGAGGGCGAAGAATATACTTTTGCTGTTGCACTTGTCGCCTTTTATGCTCTTACGTGCAAGGTGTCTGCTTTTGTCGTTGTTGTTGTCTCATCATTTACACTCGTGCAGACTAAGAGTCTACTTTTCCGTTGTTGCTGTCCTGCCTTTTATGCTATTGTGGGTAGGAAGTATGCTTCTGTTGTTGTGCTTTTTGCCTTTTACACTATTGTGGGCAAGGAGCTTGCTTTTTTTGTTGTTGTTGTCTCACCTTTTATACTCTTGCGGGCAAGGAGTTGGGTTTTGTTGTTGTTGTCGTCTCGCATTTTATACTCATGCAGGCAAGGAGTATACTTTTGTTGTCGTACTTTTTGCCTTTTATGCTCGTGCAGGCAAGGAGTATGGTTTTGTCGTTGTTACTGTCTCACCTTTTATACTCGGGCAAGCGAGGAATACACTTTTGTTGTTGTACTTGTCGCATTTTATACTCTCGCGGGCAAGAAGTCTGCTTTTCTTGTTGTTGCCATTTTTTGCCTTTTATACTCAAGCTAGCAAGGAGTCTGCTCTGTTGTTGTTGCCATCTCGCATTTTATGGTCGTCTGGGCAAGGAGTATGCTTTTTTTGTTGTAGTTTTTGCCTTTTATTGTCTTATGTGCAAAGAGTTTACTTTTGGTGTTGTTGTTGTCTCACCCTTTATACTTGTGTGGGCAAGGAGTCTAGTTTGTTATTGTTGGCATCTCGCTTTTTATACTCGTGCGAGCAATGAGTAAAGAGTATCCCTTCCAGTTCCCGGCCCTTTATACTCGCGTGGAGTTTGCTTTTGTTATTGTTGCCATCTCGCCTTTTACACTTGTGCGGGTAAGGAGTGTACTTTTGTTATTGTGCTTTTTACCTTTTATCCTCTTGCAAGCAGGGAGGCTTACTTTTATTGTTGTTGTTATCTCGCCTTTTATACTCGTGCAGGCTAGGAGTCTAGTTTTGTTGTTATCGTCTCGCAATTTACACTTGTGCGGGTAAGCAGTATGCTTTGCTGTTGTTGTCTCGTCATTTATACTCATGCAAGTTGGGAGTGTGCTTTTTTTGTTGTTGCCGTCAAGCCTATTATACTCATGTGGGGAAGCAGCAAGATTTGTTGTTACCTTCACGCCTTTTATACTCGTGCGGGCAAGGAGTTTGCTTTGTTGTTGTCGTTCCTCCTTTTATACTCTTGCAGGCATGGAGCCTACTTTTACTATTGTTGTTGTCTTGCTTTTTATACTTGTGCAGGGTACGCGTATACTTTTGTTGTCATACTTTTTGCCTTTTATACTACTGTGGGCAAAGAGTCCACTTTTGTTATTGTTGTCCTTTCGCATTTTACACTGGTGTGGGCAAGGAGTTTGGTTTCGCTGTTGTTGCAGTCTCGCCTTTTATACCCGGACGGGCAAGGGGTACACTTATGTTATTGTACTTGTTGCCTTCTGTACTCTTGTGCGTAAGCAGTCTGCTTTTGTTGTTGTTGTTGTCTCGCCATTTCTACTTGTATGGGCTAGGAAGCTGGTTTCTTGTTGTTGCCATCTCGCCTTTTATACTTGTATGGGCAGCGAGTATGATTTGTTGACGTCATCTTGCCTTTTCTACTCTTGCGGCTAGGAGTCTGCTATTGTTAATATTGTCGTCTCGGCTTTTAAACATGTATGGGTAAGGAGTCTATATCTGTTGTTGTTCCTGTCTCACCTTTTATACTCGCGCGGGCAAGTAACATGCTTTGTTGTTGCTATCTCGCCTCTTATACTCTAGCGGGAAAAGAGTATGCGTTGCTATTGCTGTATCACCTTTTATACCCGTACGGGCAAGGAGTACGTCGTCGTTGTTGTTGCCATCTCACCTTTTATACTGTTACCGGGAAGGAATTTGATTTTGCTGGTGTTGCTGTCCACCTTTTGTACTCGTGCAGGCAAGGAGCATGCTTGATTGCTACATCTTGCCTTTTGTACTCATGAGGGGCAAAGTGTATGCTTTTTTGTTGACGTCTCACCTTTTATACCATTGCACGGAAGGAGTATGCTTTGTCGTTGTCATCTCGCCTTTTTACTCATATGGGGAAGCAGTTTGTTTTTGTTGTTGTTGTTGTCTCGTCGTTTATACTCGACTAGGCAAGGCCTATGCTTTGATGTCGTCGTCTGACCTTTTATGCTCATGCGGATAAGGAGTATGCTCTACTGTTGTCGTCTCGCCTTTCATACTGAAGCGAGCAAGGAGTATACTTTTTTTGTTTCACTTTTCACCTTTTATACTCGTGCGGGGAAGGAGTTTAGTTTTATTGTTGTTGTCGTATCGCCTTTTATACTCGTGGAGGCAAGGAGTATGCTTTTTGTAGTACTTTTCACCTTTTATACTGCAGGAAAGGAGTCTGGTTTTGTTGTTGTTTTCATATTGCTTTTTATACTCGTGCAGGCAAGGAGTATAATTTTTTGTTGTACTTTTCACCTTTTATGCTCTTGTGGGCAAGGAGTATGCTTTTATTGTTTTTACGGTCTCACCATTTGCGCTCGTACAGGCAAGGAGTCTGATTTTGTTGTTGTTGCCGTCACCCATTTATAGTCATGCAGACAAGGAGTATGCTTTGTGGCTATCGTCTTGCCTTTATACACAGGTGGGCAGGGACTATGCTCTTGTTGTTGATGTCATCTAGCCTTTTATACTCGTACGACAAGGAGTCTAGTTTTGATGTTATTGACTTGCATTCTATACTCATCAGGCCAAATGCTTTGTTGTTGCCGTCTCGCCTATTATACTCGTGCGGGCAAGGAATGTGCTTTATTGCAGACGCCTCGGCTTTTGTACTCTAGCCGGCAAGGAATCCACTTTTGTTGTTATTGCTACCTCGCCGTTTATACTCGTGTAGGCTAATCTGCTTGTTGCTTTTACCATCTCGCCTTTTATACTCGTGCGGGCATGGAGTATACTTTTGTTTTTACACTTTTTGCCTTTTATATTCTTGCAGACAAGGAGTATACTTTTGTTGTTATCGTCTCACTATTTATACTCGTGTAGGCTAGGAGTCTGCTTTGCCACTGTTGTCATCTCGCTTATATACTCGCGCGGGCACAAAGCATACTTTGGTTGTTGCACATTTTACCTTTTATACTCTTGTGGGCAAGGAGTCTACTTTGGTTGTTTTTGTCATCTCGCCTTTTATACTCATGCGGGCTAAGAGTCTGCTTTGTTGTTGTTGCCGTCTACCCTTTTATACTCATGCAGGCAAGGTATACACATTTGTTGTCGTACTTTTCGCCTTTTATACTCTTGCGGGCAAAGATTCTGGTTTTGTTATTGTTGCTATCTCACCTTTTATACTCGTGTGGGTTAGGAGTCTGTTTTGCCATTAATACCGTCTCGTCCTTTGTATTCGCGTGGACAAGCAGTATGCTTTGTTGCTGCCATCCCACCTTTTATACTTTGGCAGGCGAGGAGTCTGCCTTTATTGTTGTTGTCGTTTTGCCTTTTAAACTCGTGCGGGCTAAGAGCCTACTTTGCTATTATTATCGTCTCGCCTTTTGTACTCGTGCGGGTAAAGAGTCTGGCTTTGTTATTGTTGTTGTGTCACCTTTTATACTCGTGTGGGTTAGGAGTGTGCTTTGCTCTTGTTGTAGTCTTGCCATTTATACTCGTGCGGGAAAGGAGTATACTTTTTTGGTTGTGCTTTTTGCCTTTTATACTCTTGCGAGCAAGGTGTCTACTTTTGTTCTTGGTGCTGTCTCGCCTATTACACTTGTGCGAGCAAGGAGTCTGGTTTTGTTGTTGTTGGTATCTTCCCTTTCATGCTCGTGCGTGTAAGCAGTATGCTTTGCTGTTACCGTTTAGTTTTTTTATACTAGTGTGGGCTGGGATTACATTATTTTTGTTGTTCTCATCTCGCCTTTTATACTCGTAAGGGTAGGGAGTCAAGTTTTGTTGTTGTTGCCGACTCGCCCTTCATACTCATGCTGGCGAGCAACATGTTTTATTGTTGCGTCTCGTTTTTTATACTTGTGCTGGCAAAAAGTATGTAATGTTCTTGTCGACTCGCCTTTTATACTCATGCTAGCAATCAGCATGATTTATTGTTGCATCTCGCCTTTTATACTCCTGCGGGCAAAAAGTATGCAATGTTGTTGCCATCTCACCTTTTATATTCTTGCGGGCAAGGAGTTGGCTTTGGTTGTTGTTGCCGCATCGCCATTTATGCTCGTACAGGCACGGAGACTGTTTTTGTTGTTGCTATCATCTCACCTTTTATACTCATGCGGTAAGGAGCAGGCTTTGTTGTTGTCGTCTTGCCTTTTATACTTGTGCCAACGAGGAGTATGCTTTGCTATTGTCATCTCGACTTTTTTACTCCTGCGAGAAAAGACAATGCTTTTGCTGTTATTTTTGTCTCACTTTTTATACTCGTACGGGCAAGGAGTCTGGTTTTGTTGTTGTTATCGTCTCGTCTTTTATACTCGCGAGGGCAAAGAGCATGCATTGGTTTTGTTGCTGCTGCTGTCTTGCCTTTTATACTCGTGCAGGCAAGGTGTATGCTTTGTTTTTGCCCTCTTAACCATGCGTGCTAGGAGTCTACTTTGTTGTTACTATCGACTCGCTATTTATACTCGTGCGGGGAAGGAGTATAAATTTTTTTTAACTTTTTTCCTTTTATATTCTTGTGGGCAAGGACAATACTTTTGCTGTCATTGCTATCTCGCCTTTTATACTCTTGCGGGTAAGGAGTCTAGCTTTATTATTGTAGTCGTGTCACCTTTTATACTCAGTGGATGAGTAGTACACTCCTGTTCTTGTACTTGTCGCCTTTTATACTCTTGGGGCAACGAGTCTGGTATTGTTGTTGTTGCCATCTCAGTTTTTATAATCATGCGGGTAAGCAGCATGCTTTTGTTATCCTTTTATACTCCTGACGAGCCTTTAACACTTGTGCGGGTAGGGAGTATGCTTTTGTTATTGTTGTCGCTTCGCCTTTTATACTCGTACGGATGAATAGTCTAGTTTTGTTGATGTTGCCGGCTCGTCTTTTACACCCATGCGGGAAAGTCGTGCGCTTTGTTGCTACCGTCTCACCATTTTTACTCGTGCGGGCAAGGACTATGCTTTGTTGTTGTTGTCTCACCTTTTAAACTCTTACGGGCAAAGAATCTACTTTTGTTGTTGTTGCCTTCTTGCCTTTTATAGCAAGGAGTATGCTTTTGTTGTTGTCGCCATCTCGCATTTTATTCTCATATGGGCCAGGAGTCTGCTTTGCTATTGTTGCTGTCTCGCCTTTTATACTCTTGTGGGCGAGGAGCATACTTTTGTTATTGTACTTTTCACCATTTATACACATGCAGGCAAGGAGTCTACTTTTGTTGTTGTTGCTGTCTCGCCTATTATACTCATGCAAGCAAGGAGTCTGGTTTTGTTGTTGTTGCCATCTCACCTTTTATACTTAGGCAAGTGAGGAGTATACTTTTGTTGTTGCAATTGTTGCCTTTTATACTCTTCCGAGCAAGAAGTCTGCTTTTGTTGTTCTTGTCGTCTTGCATATTGCACTTGAGCGATAAAGAATTTACTTTTATTTATGTTTCAATTTCACCTTTTATACTCGCGCGGGCAAGGAGTCTGCTTTTGTTGATGTCGTCGTCTCGCCTTTATACTCGTGCAGGCAAACAACATGCTTTGTTGTTGTTGTCGCCTTTTTCACTCGTGCAGGCAATGAGTATACTTTTGTTGTTGTTACTGTCTCGCCTTTTATGGTCATGCAGGCAAGGAGTTTAGTTTTGTTGTTATCATCATCTCGCCTTTTATACTCAGGCAAGAGAGGAGTTTACTTTTCTTGTTTTACTTATTGCCTTTGATACTCTTGCGGGCAAGAAGTCTGCCTTTGTTGTTCTTGCCATCTCGTGTTTTATACTCGTGCAGGCAAAGAGTTTGGTTTTGTTGATGTTGTCATCTCACCTTTTATACTTGGGCGAGCGAGGAGTATACTTTTGTTGTCATGCTTGTCGCTTTTATACTCTTGCAGGCAAAGAGTCTGCTTTTGTTGTTGTTGTCGTCCTGCCTTTTATACTCATGTAGACAAGGAGTCTGCTTTGCTATTGTTGCCATCTTGCCTTTTGTACTCGTGTGGGAAAGGAGTATACTTTTGTTATTGTACTTTTTGCCTTTTATACTCCTACGGGCAAGGAGTCTGCTTCTATTGTTGTTGTCTCACCTTTTATCCTCGTACGGGCAAGGAGTTTGGTTTTGTTGTTGTTACCGTCTCGCATTTTATAATCGTACAGATAAGAAGTACACTTTGTCGTTGTCGTCCCGTCTCTTATATCTGTGCGGGTTGGGAGTATGCTATTGTCGGTGTTGCTGTCTCACCTTTTATACTCGTAGAAGAAAGTGTCTAGTTTTGTTATTGTTGTTGTCTCGCTTTTCATACTCTGGCAAGCGAGGGGTACACTCATGTTGTCAAACTTGTCGCCGTATATACTCTTGCGGGTAAGGAGTCTGCTTTTGTTGCTGTTGCCGTCTCACCTTTTTTACTCACACGGGCTAGGTGTCTGCTTTATTATTATTGTTGCCCCGTCTGTAATACTCGTGCGGGCAAGGAGCATGCTCTGTTGTTGTTTCGCCTTTTATGCTCATGCATGCTAGGAGTCTGATTTGCTGTTATTATCGTCTCGCCATTTATACTCATGTAGGGAAGGAGTATACTTTTGTTTTGAACTTGTTGCTGTTTATATTCTTGCAGGCAAGGACACTACTTTTGCTATTGCTCCCGTCTCACCTTTTATACTCGCGTAGGCAAGGAGTCTAGTTTTATTGTTGCTACCGTCCTGCCCTTTGTACTCGGGCAAGTGAGCAGTATACTTTTGTTGTTGTACTTGTCGCCTTTTATACTCTTATGGGCAAGGAGTTTGGTTTTGTTGTTGATGCCGTCCCGTTTTTTATACTCATGCAGGCAAGCAACAAGCTTTGTTGTTGTTGTCTCGCCTTTTACAGTCGCGTGGGCAAAGAGCATGCCATGTTGTCCCCGTCTGGCCTTTAACGCTCCGAGCGGGAGGGGGGTACGATTTTGCTGTTGTTGTCATCTCACCTTTTATACTCGTATGGGCTAGTAGTCTGGTTTTGTTGTTGTCGTCTTACCTTTTATACTCGTGCTGGCAAGTAGCATACTTTGTTGTTGTCGTCTCACCTTTTTTACTCGTTCGGACAAGTAGTATGTTTGTAGTTACCATCTCGCCTTTTAAGCTCTTGCAGGCAAAGAGTCTACATTTGTTATTGTTGCCTTCCTGCCTTTTATACTCGTTCGAGCAAGGAGTATGCTTTTGTTATTATTGGCATCTCGCCCTTTATGCTCACGCGGGCTAGGAGTCTGCTTTATTATTGTTGCCATCTCGTCTTTTATACTCGTGCAAGCAAGGAGTGTGCTTTTGTTGTTGTACATTTCACTTTTTATACACGCACGGGCAAGGAGTCTACTTTTGTTATTGTTGTTGTCTCGCCCTTTATACTTACCTGGGCAAAGAGTCCAGTTTTGTTATCGTTGGCATCTCGCTTTTTATACTCGTGCTAGCAATGAGTAAGGAGTATGATTTTGTTATTGTTGCCATCTCGCCTTTTATACTCATACGGGCTCAGAGTCTATTTTGCTATTGTTGTCGTCTCACCTTTTATACTCATGCGGGCAACGAGTATAATTTTGTTGTTGTACTATTCGCCTTTTATACACGCGCGGATAGGGAGTCTATTTTTGTTGCTGTTGCTATCTCTCCTTTTATACTCATACGGGCAAGGAGTCTGGTTTTGTTGTTGTTGCCATCTCATCTTTTATAGTCGAGTGGGTGAGGAGTATACTTTTGTTGTTGTACGTTACCTTTTATACTTCAGGCAAGAAGTCTGCTTTTGTTGTTTTTATCATCTCGCATTTTATACTCTAGTAGGCAAGGAGCCTAATTTTGTTGATGTTACCATCTCGCCTTTTATACTCGTGCAGACCAGGAGTTTGTTTTTGTCGATGTTGTTGTCTCGCCTTTTATACTCGTGCAAGCAAGCAGCATGCTTTGTTGTTGCCATCTCGACTTTTACACTCGTGCGGGCAAAGAGTATGCTTTTGTTCCTTTTGCTATCTCGTCTTTTATACTCATGTGGGCAAGGAGTCTGGTTTTGTAGTCGTTGTTGTATTGCCTTCTATGCTCGGGTGAGAGAGGAGTATACTTTTGTTGTTGTACTTGTCACCTTTAATACTCTCGTGGGCAAGAAATTTACCTTTGTTGTTTTTGCTGTCTCATGTTTTATAGTTGTGCGGGCAAGGAGTTTCATTTTGTTGATGTTGTGTCTCAACTTTTATGCTTGGGCGAGCAAGGAGTATACTTTTGTGGGCAAACAGTATGCTTGTCACCTTGTGTACTTGTCGCGCTTTATACTCCTCTGGGCAAGGAGTTTGCCTTTGTTGTTGTTGCCGTGTCGCCTTTTATACTCACGCGGGGAAGAAGTATGGTTTGTTCTTGCCATCTCGCCGTTCATACTCGTGCGGGTAAGGAGTATGCCTCGCTATTGCCGTCTCCCCTTTTATACTTGTGTGGACAGCGAGTATGCTTTTGCTGTTCTTACCATCTCGCCTTTTATACTCGTATAGATAAGGAGTCTAGTTTTGTTGTTGTTGCCCTCTCGCCTTTTATACTCATGCAGGCAACTAGCACGCTTTGTTGTTACCGTCTTGCCTTTTATACCCATGCAGACAATGAATATGCCTTATTGTTGCTGTCTCTCGCCTTTACACTCTTGTAGGCAAGAAGTCTATTGTCTTGTTCTTGCTATCTCGCCTTTTGCTGTTGTTGTTGTCTCGCCTTTTATACTCATGCGGGCAAGGAGTCTAGTTTTGTTGTTGTTGCCATCTTACCTTTTATACTCGGTCGAGCGAGGAGTATACTTTTATTGTTGTACTTCTCGCCTTTTATACTCTTTTGTGCAAGAAGTCTGCTTATGTTGTTCTTGTTGTCTTGCCTTTTATACTCTGTTGGGCAACGAGTCTGGTTTTGTTGATGTTGTCGCATAACCTTTTATACTTTGGCAGGTAGGGAGTATAATTTTGTTGGCAAGGAGTATGCTTGTCACCTTGTGTACTTGTTGCCTTTTATACTTTTGTGGGCAAGGAGTCATGCATTGTTGTTGTTGCCGTCTCGTCTTTTACACTCGTGCAGGCAAGTAGCATGCTTTGTTGTTGCTATCTCATTTTTTATAGTCATACAGGCAAGGAGTCTAGTTTTGTTACTGTTGCTGTCTAGCCTTTCATACTCGTGCGAGCAAAGAGTGAGAAGTATGCTTTGTTGTAGCCTTCTCGCTTTTTAAACTCGTCCGGGTGAGGAGTATGCCTTTGTTATTGTTGTTGTCTCGCCTTTTTTACTTATGCAGGCTAGGAGTCTGCTTTCCTATTGTTGCCATCTTGCCTTTTACACTCGTGCGGGCAAGGAGTATACTTTTGTTATTGTACTTTCTACCTTTTATACACTTTCAAGCAAACAATCTACTTTTATAGTCGTTGCTGTCTCGCCTTTTATACTTATGCGGGAAAGGAGTCTAATTTTGTTGTTGTTGCATTCTAGCCTTTTATAACTTAGCAGGCGAGGTGTAAAGTTTTATTTTTTGTACTTGTTGCATTTTATACTCTTGCAGGCAAGATGTCCACTTTTGTTGTCGTTGTCTTCTCTTCTTCTGTACTCGTGCAGGCAAGGAGTCTGGTTTTGTTATTGTTGTCGTCTCACCTTTTATACTCAAGCGTTCGAGAAGTATACTTTTGTTGCTTTACTTGTCGCCTTTTATACTCTTACGCGTAAAATGTCCACTTTTGTTGTTGTTACTGTCTCACGTTTTATACTCATGCAGGCTAGGAGTCTACTTTATTGTTGTTGCTGTCTCACCTTTTAGACTGGTGTAGGCAAGGAGTAAGGGGTATGCTTTGCTATCGCCGTATCGCCATTTATACTCGTGCGGTCAAGGTATATCCATTTGTTAATGTTGCCGTCTTGCCTATTATACTAATGTGGGCCAGGTGTCTGCTTTGCTATTGTTGTTGTCCCACCTTTATACTCGTGCGAGCAATGAGCATACTTTTGTTGTTGTACTTTTCGTCTTTTATACTTTTGCAGATGAGAACCTGCTTTTGTTGGTGTTGGTGTCTTGCCTTCACACTCGTGGGGGAAAAGAGTCTGGTTTTGTTGTTGGTGACGTTTCACCTTTTTTACTCAGACAAGCGAGGAGTATACTTTTATTATTGTCCTTGTCGCTACGTGCTAAATGTGCACTTGTGTTGTTGTTGCTGTCCTGCATTTTATACACCTACAGGCTAGGTGTTTGGTTTGTTGTCATCTCGTATTTTATACTCATGGGGGTAAGGAGTACGAAGTATGCTTTGCTGTTACTGTCTCGTCTTTTATACTCGTGCAGGCAGAATATATTTTTGTTACTGTTACTGCCTCGCCTTTTATGCTCGTGCAGGCAACGAGTCGAGTTTGCTGTTGTTGTCGTCTTGTCTTTCATACCTGTGCGGGCAATGAGTATACTTTTGTTGTTCTACTTTTATCCTTCTATACCCTTGCGGGAAGGGAGCCTGTATTTGTTGTTGTTGTAGTCTTGCCTTTTATACTCGTGCAGGTAAGGAGCCTGGCTTTGTTGTTGTTAACGTCTCGCATTTTATACTCGTGCGGATAAGGAGAATGCTTTGTTGTTACCGTCTTGTCTTTTATACTCGTGGGGGCTGGGAGTATGCTTTTGTTGTTGTTGCTGTCTAGCCTTTTATCCTTATGCGAGCAAAGAGTACGTTTTTGTTGTTGTACCATTCACCTCTTATACTTTTCTGGGCAATGAGCCCACTTCTGTCGTTGTTGCTGTCTCGCTTTTTATCCTTGTCCGAGCAAAGATTATGGTGTTGTTGTTCTTATTGCCTCATATTTTACAATCATGCAGGTAAGGAGTAAGTTGTGCTGTTGTTGTCTCATTTTTTACACTCGCACAGGCTAGGAGTATGATTTTGTTGTGCCTGTCGTCTTGCCTTTCATACTCAGGCAGGCAAGGGAAATACTTATGTTGTTGCACTGGTTGCTTTCTTACTCTTGTGGGTAAGCAGTCTGCCTTTGTTATTGGTGTCGTCTCGCCTTTTCTACTCGTTTGGGCTAGAAGTTTGCGTTGTTGTTGTCGTCGTCTTGCCTTTTACACTCGTGCGGGCAAGCAGCATGCTTTGTTGTTGTCGTCTCGCCTTTTATATTCGTGTGGGTAAGGAGTAAGCAATGTTCGTCATGATTTTTATACTCACGCAGGCAAGGTGTCTGGTTTTGTTGTTGTTGTCGTCCCCCCTTTTATACTCGCGTGGGCAAGGAGTATGCTTTATTGTTGCTGTCTCACCATTTATACTCGTGTAGGTAAAGAGCATGCATTGCTATTGTCACCTTGACTTTTGTACTTGTGCGGGCCAAGAGTACGTGTTGTGGTTGCCGTCTCGCTTTTTATACTCTTGAGAGGAAGGAGTACGTTTTGTTGTTGTCGTCTCACATTTTATAATCATACAGGCAAGGAGCCTGGCTTTGTTGTTGTGGTTGTCTCCCCTTTTATACTCGTGCGAGCAAACAATATGTTTTGTTGTTGCCATTTGCCTTTTATATTCACGCAGGTAAAGAGTATGCTTTTCTGTTACCACCTCACCTTTTATACTCTAGAGAGTAAAAAATATGCTTTACTATTGCCCTCTTGCCATTTATGGTCATGCGGCCAAAGAATATGCGTTGCTACTACCATCTGGCCTTTTATACTCATCTAAGCAGCGAGTATGCTTTTGCGGTTGTTGTCGTCTCGCCTTTTATACTAGTGCGGACAAGAAGTCTAGTGTTGTTTTTCCTACTGTCTCGCCTTTTATGCTTGTGCGGGCAAGCTGCATCATTTATTGTTGTCGTCTCGCCTTCAATGCTAGTGCGGACAAAGAGTATGCGTTGTTGTTGCTGTCTCGCCCTTTATACTCTTACGAGCAAGGAATCTGCTTTTGTTGTTGTTGCCGCCTCGCCTTTATACTTGTACAGGCTAGAAGTCTACTTTGTTGTTGTTGCCATCTAGTCTTTTATACTCACGCGGGCAAGGAATATACTTTTGTTGTTGTACTTTTCGCCTTTTATACTATTGCGGCCAAGGAGCCTACTTTTGTTGCTCTCACTGTCGTACCTTATATTCTCGCGTGGACAAGCAGTCTGGTTTTGTTGTAGTTGTCCTCTCCCCTTTTATACTCATGTGGATAAGGAGTATGCTTTGCGATTGCCGTGTTGCCTTTTTTTGCTTATGCGGGCAAAGAGTATGCTTTTGTTGTTGTTGCCGTCTCGCCTTATACTCGTGCAGGCAAGGAATCTAGTTTTGTTGTTGTTGTCATCTCCCCTTTATACTAGTGCGAGCAGGGAGTATGCATGGTTGTTGTCGTCTCGCCTTTTATACTTAGGCGAGTAAGGAGTATGCTTTGCTATTGCCGTCTCGCCTTTTTTACTCTTGTTGGCATAGAGCATGCTTTGCTGCTGTCGTCTCGCCTTTTATACTTGTACGAGCAAGGCATATGCTCTGGACTTGCCGCCTCGTCGTTTGTACTCGTGCAGGTAAGGATTATGCCTCGCTATTGTCATCTCGCCTTTTATACTCATGCGGATAGCGAGTATGCTTTTGCTGTTGTTGTCGTCTCGCCTTTTATACGCGTACAGACAAGAAGTCTAGTTTTGTTGTTGTTGTCGTATCGTCTATTATGCTCGTGCGGGCAAGCAGCATGCTTTGTTGTTGACGTCTTGCCTTTTATACTCTTGTTTGCAAGGAGTATACCATTGTTGTTGTTGCCGTCTAGCCTTTATGCTCGTGCAAGCTATGAGTCTTCTTGGCTGTTGTTGTCGCCTCGCTTTTTATACTTATGCAGGTAAGGAATATACTTTTCTTGTTGTATTTTTCGCCTTTAATACTTTTGCGGATAAGGAGTATGCTTTTGTTGTTCCTACTGTCTCGCCTTATAAGCTCGCGCGGGCAAGGAATTTGTTTTTGTCGTTGTTGTCGTCTTGCTTTTTATACTCATGTGGGTAAGGAGTATGCTTTGCTTTTGCCATCTCGCCTTTTTACTTGCGAAGGCAAAGAGTATGCTTTTGTTGCTATTGCTGTCTCGCCTTTTATATTGAAAGCAAAGAGTATGCTTTTGTTGCTATTGTTGTCTCACCTTCTATATTCGTGCGAACATGGAGTCTGTTTTTGTTGTTGCTTTCATCTCCCCTTTTATACTCGTGCGGGCAAGGAGTATGATTTTGATATCATACTGGGGGTTGATTTATTTGTGAGCGCAAAAGTTGCTCTGTTGCCTCACTTGGGTGGTCTCATGATCATGCATGAGGATCATCCATGTTTCGTTGCTGGAAGTTTTACTCCCTCCTCCAGTATTGGTGAGAAGTCGGGTGGTATGCCATCAGCTATGCAGGTGAAGCATGGGCTGAAGAAGGGAGAACTCACCTACTTTGTAGCTTTGATGGAGATCAAAGAAGGCAAGTTGCGGAGGTGCCGGACAGTGTGGTGGATTTGTCGAGAAAGTTCACTGACGTGATGCCTCCTGAACTCCCCAGGTGTCTTCCCCTGAGGCGTGCCACTGACCACAAAATCGATTTGGTGCTCGGTTCCAAACCACCAGCACAAGCCCCATATCGCATGAGTCCGCTAGAGTTGGCAGAACTGACGAAGCAGTTGACGGAGTTGCTGGATGCAGGCCTAATTCAGCCCTCCAAAGCGCCATATGGTGCCTTGGTGTTGTTTCAGAGGAAACACGATGGCTCCCTGTGGATGTGTGTTATTTACAGGGCTCTGAACAAGGTGACGGCAAAGAACAAGTACCCTATTCCATTGATAGCGGACTTGTTTGGCAGGTTAGCGAGAGCCTCATATTTCACTAAGCTGGATCTGCGGTCTGGATATTGGCAAGTCAGGATTGCAGAAGGAGATGAAGGGAAAACCACGTGCATCACTTGCTATGGCTCCTACGAATTCTTGGTGATGCGATTCAGTTTGACTAATGCCCCTGCTACTTTCTGTAATTTCATGACTGATGTGTTTCATGACTGATGTGTTTCATGACTTCATTGATCATTTTGTGGTTGTATATCTGGATGATATTGTTGTGTATAGTGAGTCCTTGGAGGATTACTTGTCCTACTAGAGGTTGGTGTTGTCTAAGTTGAGAGAGCACCAATTATATATGAAAAAGGAAAAATACAAGTTTGCCCAGCGAAAGATTATGTTCCTTGGGCATAGGGTGAGTAGAGGGCAAGTTAAAATGGACGAGAGAAAAGTCCAGGCAATAGTGAAGTGGGAGGCCCCTACCAAAGTGTCTAAGTTGAGATCCTTTCTTGGTTTGTCTAACTACTACAGGAAGTTTGTGCAGGGTTACTCCAAAAAGGTGGCCCCATTGACAGACTTACTCAAAAAGGATAGACCCTGGAGGTGGACCACAGATTGCCAAGAAGCCTTTGACAAGTTAAAGGCAGCAGTGTCCACGGAGCCGGTCCTAAGGCTGCTTGATTTCAAGTTGCCTTTTAGTGTGCTAACTGACGCCTCCGATAAAGCCATTGGTGGTGTGTTAGTGCAGGAAGGCCACCCCATTGCCTATGAGAGCCAGAAACTCAATGATGCAGAGTAGTGGTACTCAGCCCATGAGAAGGAAATGCTGGCAATGGTGCATTGCCTTCGCACCTGGAGGGTGTATTTGCTGGGTACCCAATTCGTGGTTCGGACCGACAATGTGGCTAACACATTCTTTTAGACTCAGAAGAAGCTTTCTGCACGGTAGGCGCGGTGGCAGGAGTTCTTGGCTGAGTACGATTTTACTTGGGAACACAAGCCAGGAAGGCAATATCAGGTGGCGAATGCCCTAAGTCGCCGACAAGTGCAAGAGACGGTAGCTAACCTCACTCATGTGCAGAGTGACTTGCTAGACAAAATCAGGGAACTGGCCCCACATGATGCCACATATCAACAAGTGGTACAGCATGTCAAAAAGGGTGTGGTAAGGCGATACTGGCTCGATACTAATTTATTGCATGCCAAGGGTAATCGTGTATATGTTCCTAGTGGTGCAGGCCTTATAAAGGAGATACTGCGGGAGTCTTATGATTCACAGTGGGCTGGTCATCCTGGCGTCGAAAGGATGATGGCCTTGCAGTCCCGGAACGACTACTAGCCAAAGATGGAAGACGACGTCGAAGCATATGTCAAGACGTGCATCACTTGTCAGCAAGACAAGACTGAGCGACAAAAGGAGGCGGGTTTGTTGTAGCCGCTACCTATTCCTACGAAGCCATGGGTATCAGTTTCGATGGATTTCATTTGCGGGTTCCCAAAAGTTGATGGCATGGGATCTATCATGGTGGTGGTAGGTCAGTTTTCCAAGTATGCGGTGTTTATTCCTGCCCCCTCTTCATGTCAAGCGGAGACAACTGCTGAGCTTTTCTATAGCAGGTAGTAAAGTACTTTGGGTTGCCTGAAGATATTGTGAGTGATCGGGATCCTCGTTTCACTGGCAGGTTCTGGACATCATTGTTCAACATGATGGGTTCAGAATTGAAATTCTCTACCGCCAACCATCCTTAGACTGATGATTAGACGGAGCGGATCAATGGCCTACTTGAGGAATATCTTTGACATTACGTGACGGCAAGCCAGCAGAATTGGCTTGAGTTGTTGGATTCGACCTAATTTTGCTACCAACTTCATAAGTCCTCTTCCACAGGTATGAGTCCTTTTGAGATAGCTATGGGGCAACAACCCCTTACTCCTAATGATGTGGCCAGGACTAGCTCAGGATGGAGATGTCCGGCAGCACACCAGTTTGCTCGTTGTAAGCAAGAGCGGTTAGAGGAGGCCCAAGATAGCTTGGACAAGGCAGCTAGGCAGATGAAAAAGTATGCATACCGAGGAAGGAGGGACGTGGAGTTCCAAGTTGGGGATAAGGTGTTCCTGAAACATACTCCCCAAATTTGGAAGAAGATCAGCAGCAAGATAGTGCATCGTGGGCTGGTTCCAATGTATGACAATCCCTTCACAGTGGTGAAGAAAGTTGGCAATGTTGCATACAGGTTGCAGCTCCCAGAAAGGTTGAAGGTGCATCCAACTTTCCACATGAGTTTCTTGAAGCCCTTCCATGAGGAAACGGGCGATGAGCCTCCAAGGAAACAAGCATGATGTGCTCCCCCTACAATCAGAAGTGAGTTCCAGCGTGAAGTGGAGAGAATTCTAGACCACCGAACGTAGGGATAAAGTAAGAAGAATAGGCGGGTTGAGTACTTGGTTAAGTGGAAGAATGCCCCAGATAATGAGGCGAGCTGGGAAAGAGATGCGACTCTATGGAAGTTCAAGAAGAAGGTGGAAGACTACCTATCAACCTTACCAACAAGGACGTTAGCTTCAACAGGTGGGTGTGGTTTGTTAGCCCCATGAGCACTTGGCATGTAGGAGTTGGCGGCACCTTGCGCCAATTCCTAGCATGGGACTTTGGAGTGGCTGGGCACTCTTTGAAGCAAGGTGAAAGCTGAGAGGGTCAGCGTAGGCACGAGCCTACATGCAGGTCCCAATGTGGACCAAGACTTGGGTTGGACGAAGGATGCTGGGCTACATGTTCGTGGCCTCCTTCAGATGGGCCATGGGCTTGGGCCAAGAGGCCCAAAACATAGGACTGGGCCTTGGCCAAGTCTGCATGGCACTGCATGGCACCGAATCTCCTACGATGTGTGGAACATGGGGATGTACGGTGTGGCTCTATCCAGTTGGCCGAGCATCAGGATAATGCTCATCAGATCGTGCATGGCAAAGGATCATGGGTAGATAAGGCTTATCGAGATCAAGGGATGGATGATCGTGGGAGATAAGGCTTATCAGGATCAAGTCATGGATGAGATAGTGGGAAGATGAGGGTTATCAGCCACGATAGAGATCATGGGGAGATAATGCTTATCTCCAAGACCTAGATAGCTGAGGGTGTCAGCTATATATAGAACCTATGGGTTGTCATTTGTACTCAATGAAAGAGAAATCACTCAGAGAGAAAGAGTGAAACACTGTTGAGAGTTTAGGTGATTGTTCCATTGTATTACTTGAGTTAAGTAACAAAAGGCTGGGAAAGGTTCCCGTATATGCTCTTGTGTCTCTTTTGAGTGTGTGAGTTGTGTGCCTACATATAATGTTCCATTGTGCAATCCTTGTGTGTGTGCGGTTGGCTGAGACTATGTGTGACTTAGTGCCATCACAAGGCGAAATTTTGGGTAAGAAAATTAGCCCTATGACAGCTACCATGGTGGTGACGGGCGATGGAGAATTAGGGTTGAATTCCAGAGAGGGAGCCTGAGAAACGGCTACCACATCTAAGGAAGGCAGCAGGCGCTCAAATATCCCAATCCTGACACGAGGAGGTAGTGGCAATAAATAACAATACTAGGCTCTTACGAGTCTGGTAATTGGAATGAGTATAATCTAAATCCCTTAACGAGGATCCATTGGAGGGCAAGTCTGGTGCTAGTAGCCGCGGTAATTCCAGCTTGCATTGAAGCTGGAATTGTTGGTCTAGATCATTGCAATTGTTGGTCTTCAACGAGGAATTCCTAGTAACGGCTCCGTTCCCGTGGAGACGAGGCATTGCCTTTCACTTTTTTATTTCCTTGGAGCGACGTACGCCGGGGTTTTGTGGTTCGCGCTGTGGGGGCGACCGACTAGCGGTCGGCCTCACAACAGACACTGCAGCGTGCGGGTGCCCACGGACCAACGCACGCCCCGTGTCGTGTGATGTTAACATGTTCGCGGATCGTTCTGCTTGGCAGAGGTTTCGACAATGATCCTTCCACAGGTTCACCTACGGAAACCTTGTTACGACTTCTCCATCTTCTAAATGATAAGGTTCAGAGGACTTCACCGGACCATTCAATCGGTAGGAGCGACCCTATGGCTCCTAGGATAGGGACGTAGTCAACACGAGCTGATGACTCGCGCTTACCAGGAATTCCTCATGGAAGACCAACAATTGCAATGATCTAGACCAACAATTCCAGCTTCAACGCGAGCTGGAATTACCGCGGCTGCTAGCACCATACTTGCCCTCCAATGGATCCTCGTTAAGAGATTTAAATTGTACTCATTCCAATTACCAAACTCGTAAGAGCCCGGTATTGTTATTTATTGCTACTACCTCCTCGTGTCAGGATTGCGTAATTTGCGCGCCTGCTGCCTTCCCTAGATGTGGTAGCCGTTTCTTAGGCTCCCTCTCCAGAATTCAACCCTAATTCTCCGTGACCCGTCACCACCTTGGTACCTGTCACAGGGCCAATTTTCTCACACAAAATGTCACCTTGTGATGGCACTAAGTCACACTTAGTCTTAGCCATGACTTGATCCTGATAAGTCTTATCTCCCACGATCATCCATCACTTGATCTCGATAAGCGTTACCTACCCACGATCCTTTGCCATGCGCGATCTGATGAGTATTATCCTGATGTTCGGCCAACCGGATAGAGCCACACCCACACGTCCCCACGTTCCAGACGTCGTAGGAAACTCAGTGCCACGCCATGCCATGCTGTGCCATTCAGTGCCATGTAGACTTGGCCAAGACCCAGTCTCGTGTTTTTGGCCTCTTCGCCCAAGCCCATGGCCCATAATATGGAGCCCACGAACATGTAGCCTAGCATCCTTTGTCCAATCCCAGTGTTGGTCCACACTGGGACCCACATGTAGGCCCGTGCCTATGCTGACCCTCTCAGTTTTCACCTTGCCTTAGGGAGTGCCCAGCCACTCCAAAGTCCCATGCTTGGAGTTCGTGCAAGGTGCCCCCAACTCCTGCATGCCAGGTGTTCAAGGGGCTAACAGTAGGTGTCACAAGGCTAATTCTCTCACCCAAAATTTAGCCTTGTGATGTCACTAAGTCACAATTAGTCTCACCCAACCGTACACACAACAATTTGCACAATGGAACTTTATAAGTAAGGTACACAACTCACACACTCAAAAAAGACACAAGAGCATATACGAGAACCTTTCCCAACCTTTAATTACTTAACTCAAGTAATACAAAGGAACAATCACTTGAAGTCTTAATAGTGTTTCACTCTTTCTCTCTGAGTGATTTCTCTTTCGCTGAGTACAAATGACAACCCATAGGTCTATACATAGCTGACACCCCCAGCTATCTAGGGCTTGGAGATAAACATTATCTCCCCACGATCTCTATCGTGGCTGATAATCCTCATCTCCCCACGATCTCATCCTTGACTTGATCCTGACAAGCCTTATCTCCCACGATCATCCATCACTTGATCTTCGATAAGCCTTATCTACCAACGATCCTTTGCCATGCGCGATCTAATGAGTATTTTCCTGATGCTCGGCCAACCGAATAAAGCCACACCTGCACGTCCCCACGTTCCACATGTCGTAGGAGACTCGGTGCCACGCAGTGCCATACAGTGCCATGCAGACTTGGCCAAGACCCAGTCTCGTGTTTTAGGCCTCTTGGCCCAAGCCCATGGCTCATCTGACAGAACCCACGAACATGTAGCCCAGTATCCTTTCTCCAACCCAAGTCTTGGTCCACACTAGGACCTACATGTAGGCTCGTGCTACGCTAACCCTCTTAGTTTTCACCTTGCCTTAGGGAGTGCCCAGCCACTCCAAAGTCCCATGCTAAGAATTGGCGCAAGGTGCCGCCAACTTTCACATGCCAAGTGTTCAAAGGGCTAACAAACCACCCCCACCTGTTGAGGCCAACGTCCTCATTGGTAGGGTTGATAGTAGTCTTCCACCTGCTTCTCGAACTGCCATAGAGTCACATCTCTTTCCTAGCTCACCTCACTGTCTGGGGCATTCTTCCACTTGACCAAGTACGCAACCCGCCTGTTCTTTTTACTTTGTCCCAGCGTTCGATGGTCTAGAATTCTCTCCACTTCACGTTGAAACTCAGTTCTGATTGTAGGGGGAGCACGTCGTGCTTATTTCCTTGGAGGCTTATCGCTTGCTTCTTTGTGGAAGGGCTTCAAGAAACTCATGCGGAAGGTTGGATGCAGCTTCAACCTCTCTGAGAGTTGCGACCTGTATGCAACATTGCCAACTTTCTTCACCACTATGAAGGGACCGTCATAATTTGGAACCAGCCCACGATGCACTAACTTGCTGCTGATCTTCTTTCAAATTTAGGTAGTAAGTTTCAGCAATAGCTTATCCCCAACTTGGAACTGCACGTCCCTCCTTCCTCGGTCTGCATACTTTTTCATCTGCCTGGCTGCCTTGTCCAAGCTATCATGGGCCCCCTCTAGCCGACCATTGACCCGCTCCGTCTGGCCATCAGTCTGAGGATGGTTGGCAGTAGAGAATTTCACTTCTGAACCCATCATGTTGAACAATGACGTCTAGTACCTGCCAGTAAAACGAGGATCCCGATCGCTCACAATATCTTCAGGCAACCCAAAGTACTTTACTACCTACTTGTAGAAAAGCTCAGCAGTTATCTTCACTTGACATGAAGAGGGGGCAGGAATAAGCACCGCATACTTGGAAAACCGATCCACCACCACTATGACAGATCCCATGCCATCAATCTTCGAGAATCTGCTAATGAAATCCATCAAATGCGATACCCATGGCTTTGTAGAAATGGGTAGCGACTGCAACAAACCTGCCTCCTTCTGCTGCTCCGTCTTGTCCTGCTGACAAGTGATGTACGTCTTGACATATGCCCCGACGTCGTCTTCCATCTTTGGCCAGTAGTAGTTGTGGGACAACAAGGCCATCATCCTTTCGGCGCTAGGATGACTAGTCCGCTGTGAATCATGAGACTCTCGCAGTATTTCCTTCCTAAGGCCTGCACCACTAGGAACATATACACGATTACCCTTGACATGCAATAAATCATTATCGGGCCAATATCGCCTTACCACACCGTCTTTGACCTGCTGTACCACTTCCTAATATGTGGCATCATGTGGGGCCTACTCCCTGATTTTGTATAGCAAGTCACTCTGCACTTGAGTGAGAGCAGCAACTGTCTCTTGTACTTGTCGGCGACTTACGGTACCTAATTTTGCCTTCCTGGCTTGTGTTCCCAAGTAAAATCGTACTCAACCAAGAACTCCTGCCACCGCGCCTACTGTGTAGAAAGCTTCTTCTGAGTTTGAAACAATGTGTTAGCCACATTGTCTGTCCGAACCACGAACCTGGTACCCAGAAAATACACCCTCCATGTGCGAAGGCAATGCACCACTGCCAGCATCTCCTTCTCATGCGCTGAGCACCGCTGCTCTGCATCATTGATTTTTCGGCTCTCATAGGCAATGGGGTTGCCTTCCTGCACTAACACATCTCCAATGGCTTTGTCTGAGGCGTCAGTTAGCACACTGAAAAGCAACTCGAAATCAGGCAGCCTTAGGACCGACACCATGGGCACTACTGCCTTCAATTTGTCAAAGGCTTCTTGGCAATCTGTAGTCCACCTCCAAGGTCTATCCTTCTTGAGTAAGTCTGTTAATGGGGTCACCTTTTTTGAGTAACCCTGCACGAACTTCCTGTAATAGTTAGACAAACCAAGAAAGGATCTCAACTCAGACACTTTGGTAGGGGCCTCCCACTCTACTATTGCCTGGACTTTTCTCTCGTCCATTTTAACTTGCCCTCGACTCACCCTATGCCCAAGGAATGCAATCTCTCGCCAAACAAACTCGTATTTCTCCTTTCTAACATATAATTCAGCCTAGACAACACCAACCTCAGGTGGGACAAGTGATCCTCCAAGGACTCACTATACACAACAATATCATCCAGATATACTACCACAAAATGATCAATGTAGTCATGAAATACATCATTCATTAAATTACAGAAAGTAGCAGGGGCGTTAGTCAAACCGAATCGCATCACCAAGAATTCGTAGGAGCCATAGCGAGTGATGAACGTGGTTTTCCCCTCATCTCCTTTTGCAATCCTGACTTGCCAATATCCAGACCGCAGATCCAGCTTGGTGAAATACAAGGCTCTCGCCAACCTGTTAAACAAGTCCGCTATCAATGGGATAGGGTACTTGTTATTCACCGTCATCTTGTTCAGAACCCTGTAATCAACACACATTCGCAAGAAGCCATCGTGTTCCCTTTGAAACAACAACGGGGCACCATATGGCGCTTTGGAGGGCTGAATTAGGACTGCATCCATCAACTCCATCAACTGCTTACTCAGTTCTGCCAATTCTAGCAGACTCATGCAATATGGGCCTTGTGTTGGTGGTTTGGAACCGGGCACAAAATCGATCTTGTGGTCAGTGGCACGCCTCGGGGGAGGACACTTGGGGAGTTCAGGAGGCATCACGTCAGTGAACTTTCCCAACAGATTCGCTACACTGTCAAGCACCTCCGCAACAATACCTTTTTTGATCTCCATCAAAGCCGCAAGGTAGGTAACTTCTCCCTTCTTCAGCCCATGCTTCACCTGCATAGCTGACAGCATACCACCTGACTTCCCACCAATACTGGAAGAGGGAGTGAACGTTCCAGCAACGAAAAATGGATGATCCTCATGCAAGATCATGCGACCACCTAAGTGAGGCAACAAAGCAACTTTTGTGCTCACAAAGAAATCAACTCCCAGTATGATGTCAAAATCATCTAATGGAATCACAGTGAAGTTAAGATTACCAGACTAATTGCCCATAGTTACTTGCACTCCCAATGCCGTGCCAAGCACCTCCCGGGCTGCCGAGTTGACTGCCTTCATTTGACTCCCGATCTTGGTGACTTTCAAACCTAGTGACCCCATTGTCCTCTCAGCAACAAATTTGTGGGTAGCACCATTGTCGGCTATCGCCATCAAATTTTTATTACTGAGCCCGATCTTCACATACATCAAGCTGGATTGTGGGGCACCTCCAGCTTGCACAACGCTCACCAACTACAGAGGATCGACACAAGAGGGGCCAACATCATCCGAGAGGCCACTCTCCTCAGCAACTATGGTACTTAACTTCTCCCGCTTGGGGCACTCCTTAGCCTTGTGTGGTCCATTACATATGAAACAACCCGAGTTAGTTTTGCCTTTACCTTGTTCTTGGTAAACGGCTTTTCCTTTATCTTTGCTGCCACCATTGTGCTTATCTTTCTTGCCATCCTTCTTCTTCTTGCCCTTATTCTTGGGCTGCTTCCCAACATCAGAATCAGGAGACTTGTTGATCCAAAAATCAACTAAACCATCAGCTGCAGCCATTGCTGAAGGAAGGTCCTTCACACCTTGCCTTCTAAGCTCGAGTTGAGCCCAAGGTTGAAGACCGGATAGGAAGTTGAAAAGCTTGTCCTCATCCGACATGTTGCGGATGTCAAGCATTAAGGAACTGAATTCCTTCACGTAGTCAAGCACCGTACTACTCTGCTTCAACTTCTTCAAGGATTCCCTCGCAACCCATGACGTGTTGAAAGGTAAGAACTAGTCCTTCAACTCTTTTTTTAGGCTCTCCCACGTCTCGATCTTAGACCTGCTCGCACTTGCATCATTATCCAATCGAGTCTGCCACCACAGCTTGGCATCCTTGGCTAGATACATGCTGGTCAGATTGACCTTCTCGTCGTCTGGCACTTGGGCAGCTTTGAAGTACTTCTCCATATCCCACAGAAAATTCTCGATCTCTTTGGCATTGCTCGCTCCCTCGAAGGATTTAGGCTCCGACACCTTCATCTTAGTCACGCCCACCATGACATCTCCGCTTGGTTGAGAGGCCACAGCCTTCTTGAGGATGGCTATTTCTGCTGCCATCTCCTCAAGCCAAAAAGCTGTGTTTTGAAGAGGACACCACCTCTTGTTCCTGCGGCAGATCGATTATGTACTGCTCATAGAGCACCAATGACTGGAACACGGTGAAATTTGCATCCTCCAGAAGTTCACGGAGTACTTGAAAGAGTTTGGCTACGCGCTCACGTACAACATCAAGATCCGAACCACCTGCCATTGGTCGAACCTTTATGCTCTGATACCAGTTGTCACAAGGCTAATTTTCTCACCCAAAATTTTGCCTTGTGATGGCACTAAGTTGCACTTAGTCTCAGCCAACAGTACACACAACGATTTGCACAATAAAACTTTATAAGTAAGGTACACAACTCACACACTCAAAAGAGACACAAAAGCATATATGGGAACCTTCCCAACCTTTTATTACTTAACTCAAGTAATACAAAGGAACAATCACTTGAATTCTCAACAGTATTTCACTCTTTCTGTATGAGTGATTTCTCTTTCGCTAAGTACAAATGACAGCACATAGGGTCTATAGATAGCTGACCACCCCAGCTATCTAGGGCTTGGAGATAAACATTATCTCCCCACGATCTCTATCTTGGCTGATAATCCTCATCTTCCCACGATCTCATCCATGACTTGATCTTGATAAGCCTTATCTCCCACGATCATCCATCACTTGATCTCGATAAGCCTTATCTACCCACGATCCTTTGCCATGCATGATCTAATGAGCATTATCCTGATGCTCGGCCAACCGGATAGATCCACACCTGTGCATCCCCACATTCCACACGTTGTAGGAAACTCGATGCCACGCAGTGCCATGCAGTGCCATGCAGACTTGGCCAAGACCCAGTCTCGTGTTTTGGGACTCTTGGCCCAAGCGCATGGCCCATCTAATGGAGCCCACGAACATGTAGCCCAGATTCCTTTTGTCCAACCCAAGTCTTTGTCCACACTGGGACCCGCATGTAGGCTCGTGCCTGCGCTGAGCCTCTTAGTTTTCACCTTGCCTTAGGGAGTGCCTAGCCATTCCAAAGTCCCATGCTAGAAAGTGGCGCAAACTGCCGCCAACTCCTGCATACTAAGAGTTCAAGGGGCTTACAAACCACCCCCACCTGTTGAAGCCAACATCTTCGTTGATAGGGTTGATAGGAAGTCTTCCACCTTCTTCTCGAACTGTCATAGAGTCACATCTCTTTCCTAGCTCGACTCACTGTCTGGGGCATTCTTCCACTTGACAAAGTACCCAACTCGCCTGTTCTTCTTACTTTGTCCCTGCGTTCAGTGGTCTAGAATTCTCTCCACTTCACGCTGAAACTCAGTTCTGATTGTAGGGGGAACACGTCGTGTTTGTTTCCTTTGAGGTTAATCTCCTGCTTCCTTGTGGAAGGGCTTCAAGAAACTCACGTGGAAGGTTGGATGCACCTTCAACGTTTTTGGGAGTTGTAATCTGTATGCAGCATTGCTAACTTTCTTCACCACTGTGAAGGGGACATCATACTTTTGAACCAGCCCACGATGCACTGTCTTGTTGTTGATCTTCTCTCAAATTTGGGGAGTAAGTTTCAGCAACACCTTATCCCCAACTTGGAACTGAATGTCCCTCTTTCCTCAATCCGCATACTTTTTCATCCACCTGTCTGCCTTATCCAAGCTATCCTAGGCCTCCTCTAGCCGCTCTTGCTTAGAACGGGCAAACCAGTGCGCTGTCGAACATCTACCTCCTAAGCTAGTCCTGGCCACATGATTAGGAGTAAGGGGCTGTTGCCCAATAGCTAGCTCAAAAGGACTCATACCTGTGGAAGAGGACTTATGAAGATTGTAGCAAAATTGGGTCGAATCCAACAACCCAAGCCAATTCCTCTGGCTTGCCGTCACGTAATGTCGAACATATTCATCAAGTAGGCCATTGATCTACTCTGTCTAGCCATCAGTCTGAGGATGGTTGGCAGTAGAGAATTTCAATTCTAAACCCATCATGTTGAACAATGATGTCCAGAACCTGCCAGTGAAATGAGGATCCCGATCGCTCACAATATTTTCAGGCAACCCAAAATACTTTACTACCTGCTTGTAGAAAAGCTCAGCCGATGTCTCCACTTGACATGAAGAGGGGGCAGGAATAAACACTGCATACTTGGAAAACCGATCTAGCACCACCATGATAGATACCACGCAATCAATCTTTGGGAATCCGCTAATGAAATCCATCGAAACCGACACCCATGGCTTCGAAGGAATGGATAGTGGCTGCAACGAACCCGCCTCCTTTTGCCGCTCCGTCTTGTATTGCTGACAAGTGATGCACGTTTTGACATATGCATCGACATCATCATCCATCTTTTGCCAGTAGTAGTTGCGGGACAACAAGGACATCATCCTTTCGACGCTAGGATGACCAGCCCACTGTGAATCACGGGGCTCTCACAGTATCCCCTTCCTAAGGCATGCACCACTAGGAACATATACACAATTACCCTTGGCATGCAATAAATCACTATCGAGCCAGTATCGCCTTACCACACCCTCCCTGACTTGTTGTGCCACTTGCTGATATGTGGCATCATGTGGGGCCTGCTCCCTGATTTTGTCTAGCAAGTCACTCAGACTTGAGTGAGGGCAGCAACCGTCTCTTACACTTGTCGATGACTTAGGGCATCTGCCACCTAATTTTGCCTTCCTGGCTTGTGTTCCCAAGTAAAATCGTACTCAGTCAAGAACTCCTGCCACTGTGTCTGCCGTGCAGAAACCTTCTTCTGAGTCTGAAAGAATGTGTTAGCCACATTGTCAACCCGAACCGCAAACCTAGTACCTAGCAAATAAACCCTCCACGTGCGAAGGCAATGCACCACTGCCAGCATCTCTTTCTCATGGGTTGAGTACCGCTGCTCTGCATCATTGAGTTTCTGACTCTCATAGGCAATGGGGTGGCTTTCCTGCACCAACACACCTCCAATAGCTTTGTCTGAGGCGTCAGTTAGCACACTGAAAGGCAACTCAAAATCAGGCTGCCTTAGGACTGGCTCCGTGGACACTGCTGCCTTCAACTTGTCAAAGGCTTCTTGGCAATCTGTGGTCCACCTCCAGGGTCTATCCTTCTTGAGTAAGTCTGTCAATGGGGCCACCTTTTTGGGGTAACCCTGCACAAACTTCCTGTAGTAGTTAGACAAACAAACAAAGGATCTCAACTGAGACACTTTGGTAGGGGCCTTCCTCTCCACTATTGCCTGGACTTTTCTCTCGTCCATTTTAACCTGCCCTCGACTCATCCTATGCCCAATGAACATAATCTCTCGTCGGGCAAACTCGCATTTTTCCTTTTTAACATATAATTGATGCTCTCTCAACCTAGACAGCACCAACCTCAGGTGGGACAAGTGATCCTCCAAGGACTCGCTATACACAACAATATCATCTAGATATACAACCATAAAATGATCAAAGTCATGAAACACATCATTCATTAAATTACAGAAAGTAGCAGGGGCGTTAGTCAAACCAAATAACATCACCAAGAATTCGTTGGAGCCATAGCGAGTGATGCACGTGATTTTCTCCTCATCTCCTTCTACAATCCTGACTTGCCAATATCCAGACCGCAGATTCAGCTTAGTGAAATATGAGGCTCTCGCTAGCCTGTCAAACAAGTTTGCTATTAATGGAATAGGGTACTTGTTCTTCAACGTCACCTTGTTCAGAGCCATGTAATCAACACACATCCGCAGGAAGCCATCGTGTTTCCTTTGAAACAACACCAAGGCACCATATGGCGCTTTGGAGGGCTGAATTAGGTCTACATCTAGCAACTCCATCAACTGCTTCCTCAATTCTACCAACTCTAGCGGACTCATGCGATATGGGGCTTGTGCTGGAGGTTTGGAACCAGGCACCAAATCGATCTTGTGGTCAATGGCACGCATTGAGGGAAGACACTTAGGGAGTTCAGGAGGCGTCACGTCAATGAACTCTCCCAACAGATCTGTAATACTGTCAGGATCCTCCGCAACAATACCTTCTTTGATCTCCTTCAAAGCCGCAAGGTAGGTGTCTTCATTTTTCTTCAGCCCATGCTTTACCTGAATAGCTGACAACATACCACCTGACTTCCCACCAATACTAGAAGAGGGAGTGAACGTTCCAAAAACAAAACATGGATGATCCTCATGCATGATCATGAGACCACTCAAGTGGGGCAACTGAGTAACTTTTGCGCTCACAAAAAAATCAACCCCCAATATGATATCAAAATCATCTAACGGAACCACAGTGAAGTTAAGCTTACCAGACCAATTGCCCACAGTTACCTCCACTCCCAGTGTCGTGCAAAGCACCTTCCGAGCTGCCGAGTTGACTGCGTTCATTCGAATCTCGGTCTTGCTGACTTTCAGACCCAGTGACTCCACCATCCTCTCTGCAACAAAGTTGTGGGTAGCACCCGTGTCAGCCATTGCGATCAACTCTTTATTACTGAGCCCGATCTTCACATACATCAAGCAGAATTATGGGGCACGTCCAGCTTGCACAGCACTCACCAACTGTAGAGGATTGACACGAGAGGGGCCAAGATCATCTGAGAGGCCACTCTCCTCAGCAACTATGGCACTTAACTTATCCTGCTTGTGGCACTCCTTGGCCCTGTGTGGTCCATTACAAATGCAACATTTTAAGTTAGTTTTGCCTTTACCTTATTCTTGGTAGATGGCTTTGCCTTTATCCTTGCCGCCACCGTTGTGCTTATCCTTCTTGCCTTCCTTCTTCTTCTTGCCCTTTTCTTTGGGTTGCTTCCCAACATCAGAATCAGGAGACTTGTTGATCCGAAAAACAACTAAACTATCAGCCGCAACCATCGTTTAAGGAAGGTCCTTCACACCTCACCTTCTAAGCTCGAGTTGAGCCCAGGGTTGAAGACTGGATAGGAAGTTGAAAAGCTTGTCCTCATCCGACAAGTTTCGGATGTCAAGCATCAAGGAATTGAATTCCTTCACGTAGTCATGCACCGTGCCACTCTGCTTCAACTTCTTTAGGGACTCCCTCGCAACCCATGACGTATTGTAGGGCAAAAACTAGTCCTTCATTTCCTTCTTTAGGTTCTCCCACATCTCGATCTCAGGTCTGCCCGCACTTGCATCATCATCTAACCGAGTCTGCCACCACAGCTTGGCATCCTTGGCCAGATGCATACTGGTCAAATTGACATTCTCGTCGTCTGGCACTCGGGCAACTTTGAAGTACTGCTCCATATCCCACAGAAAGTTCTTGATCTCTTTGGCATACCTCACTCCCTCGAAGGCTTTAGGCTCTAGCACCTTCATCTTGGTCAAGCCCTCCACAACACCTCAGCTTGGTTGAGAGGCTACAACCTTCTTGAGGACGGCTATCTCTGCTTCTTTCTCATCAAGCCGAAAAGCTGTATTCTTAGAGGCGACCACCTCATGTTGCCACTGCAGATCGATTATGTACTGCTCATGGAGCGCCAACATCGGGAACACGGTGAAATGTGCAGGCAAGGAGTCTGGTTTTCTTGTTCCCTCGCAACCCATGACGTGTTGCAGGGCAAGAACTGGTCCTTCAACTCTTTCAACTCCTCTATCTTAGGCCTGCCCGCACTTGCATCGTCATCCAACGGAGTATGCCACCACAGCTTAGCGTCCTTGGCCAGATATATGCTGGTCAGATTGACCTTCTCGTTGTCTGGCATTCGAGCAGCTTTGAAATACTGCTCCATATCCCACAGAAAGTTCTCAATCTCTTTGGCATCCCTCGCTCCCTCGAAGGCTTTTGGCTCTGGCAACTTCATCTTGGTCGAGCCCTCCATAACACCTCCGCTTGGTTGAGATGCTACAGCCTTTTTGAGGATGCCTATCTCTACTGCCAACTCTTCAAGTCAAAAAGCTGTGTTTGAAGAGGCCACCACCTCTTATTGCTGCAGATCGATTATGTACTACCCATGGAGCGCCAACGTTGGGAACACGGTGAAATTTGCACCCTCCGGAAGTTCACCGAGTACCTCAAAGAGCTTGGCTATGCGCTCACGTACAACATCAAGACCCGAACCACCTACCATTGGTCGAAACTTTTTGCTCTGATACCAGCTGTCACAGGGCTAATTTTCTCACCCAAAATTTTGCCTTGTGATGGTACTAAATCACACTTAGTCTCAGCCAACCGTACACACAACAATGTTTCACTCTTTCTCTTAGAGTGATTTCTCTCTTTCACTAAGTACAAATGACAACCCATAGGGTCTATATATAGCTGACACCCCCAGCTATCTAGGGCTTGGAGATAAACATTATCTCCCCACAATCTCTATCGTGGCTGATAACCTCATCTTCCAACGTTCTCATCCATGACTCGATCCTGATAAGCCTTATCTCCCACGATCATCCATCACTTGATCCTGACAATCCTTATCTCCCACGAGCATCCATCACAGCAAGGAGTATGCTTTGTTGTTGCTGGCCCGATGAGAAACTCACTGCAAGCACTGCTGAGCGTACGAGCAACATGCCACGTGTGCGCGCTGCTGCCCCCGGCCCGCTCTACGCGCGGTGCTCACTACAGTCGCTCTCCCCATTGTGTTGCTGCTGGGCAGATGAGCGGCTCAATGCACGCGCGATCTGCTCCCACCCGTACGTTGCGCGCTACTGAACCGATGAGGGGCACGCTGCGCACGGTCCATCGCGCTGCTAGCCTCCCTCCCTTGCTCGGATGCCTTCCTAGCTTTTTGTTAACCTCCCTCGTAGGCAGCAATGTGTGCAGAGCATGCTTTCGAGCAGTAACCTGTGTGGGGCTGAGAATGCTCTAAGTCTATTCCTTGGCCGTTTTTTAAGCCTGATTAGGTGGCCAATGCTGTGGTCGATCTTCCCGTAGCCTCGCTTGCTGATTCAAAGGGTCAGTGCAAGGGAGTTGGTGTATGGTGCCATCAACTCTATCGTGCTCTTTGGACGAGGAGCTAGGGCCTAACCTCCTCGCTGCCACCCCATGCAACTGACGAGTGTGTTGTGCGGTGCAACGGTTAGGGTGCTTACCTAGCTAACATCCCTTGCTAGCCTGTGCCTCCCGTGCTAACCTCCCGTGCTGGCAGCAGCATGTGCTGAGTCGAGCGAGCTCCGAGTCCATTCCTTTTTCGTTTCCAATCCCCCTTTGGTGGCCAGTGCCTTGGCCGAAGTTAGCAACACCTTGCTTGTTGACATGCCCAGCCCATGTCCACGCCCATTCAACAAGTTGGTGCAGGGTGCCAACAATCCATTCATTGGCTGTTTTCCAGCATTCTTTGGTGACCAATGCCTTAGCCGATTTTCCCATCACCTTGCTTATGCCCAGCCCATGTCCACGTCCATGCCCGTTGTACGAGTCCATGCAATGTGCCAACAACTCTATCGGGCTCTTTACTCGACGGTCCAACACCTAACCTCCCCAGTGCCCGGTGCAAGCTTATTGTCGAGGGTTCCTCATAGCGGGCCTCCTCGAACATACTACGCAACTATCCAATTTCTTGTGCAGGGCTCAACTTAGGGATTTCTAAGCCCACACGCTAGCCTCCCCAGCCGACTCAAGAAAAGTTAGAAAAGTGATTTGAGGGGAGAGGGTGGGACTAATCGAAGCGACAAAGGGCTAAATCTCAGTGGATCGAGGTAGCAAGGCCACTCTACCACTTACAATACCCCGTCGCGTATTTAAGTCGTCTGCAAAGGATTCTACCCGTCGACTGGTAGAAATTGTAATTCAAGGCGGCAACCACAACTCGTCCGCTGCGGGTGCTTGGCTCATGACATGTGTCTTTGGGGGCCATAGGGCCCCTACTGCGTGTCGACAATCGAACGACGGGCGCACGCATCACTTCTAGCCTAGATTCTGACTTGGAGGCATTCAGTCATAATCCAGTGCACGGTAGCTTCGCGCCGCTAACTTTTCAACTAAGCGCGATGACCAATTGTGCGAATCAACGGTTCCTCTCGTACTAGGTTGGATTATTGTTGCGATGCCATTATTAGTAGGGTAAAACTAACCTATCTCACGACGGTCTAAACCCAGCTCACATTCCCTATTGGTGGGTGAATAATCCAACACTTGGTGAATTCTGCGTCACAATGATAGGAAGAGCCAACATCGAAGGATCAAAAAGCAACGTTGCTATGAATGCTTGGCTCCAACAAGCCAGTTACCCCTGTGGTAACTTTTTTGACACCTCTAGCTTCAAATTCCGAAGGTGTAAAGGATCGATAGGCCACGCTTTCATGGTTCATATTCGTACTGGAAATCAGAATCAAACAAGCTTTTACCCTTTTGTTCCACACGAGATTTCTGCTCTCGTTGAGCTCATGTTAGGACACTTGCATTATCTTTTAATAGATGTGCCGCACCAGCCAAACTCCCCACTTGACAATGTCTTCCACCCGGATCAGCCCGCCGAATGGCCTTCATTCCAAAAGAAGGACAATGCCCCGCCTCCGATTCACGAATAAGTAAAATAACATTAAAAGTAGTGGTATTTCACTTTTGCTGGGGGACGGGCTCCCACTTATCCTACAACTCTCAAGTTATTTCACAAAGTCAGACTTTGCTGATGTTGTCGTCTCGCCTTTTATGCTCGTGCAAGTAAGGAGTATGCTTTTGTTGTTGTACTGTTTGCCCTTTATGCTCTTGCAGGCAAGGAGTCTGCTTTAGTTGTTGTTGCAACCTTGCCTCTTGTGCCTTTTATAACTTGCTGTTGCTGTTCCTGTCTTGACTTTCATACTCGTGCAGGCAAGGAGTCTGGTTTTGTTATTATTGTTGTCGTCATGCCTTTTATACTCTTACGGGCAAGGAATCAGCTTTTGTTGGTGTTGTCGTCTCACAATTTGTACTCGTATAGGCAGGGATTCTGGTTTTTTTGTTGTTGTTGTCTCATCTTTTATACTCGTTCGGGCCAAGAGTATGCTTTGCGGTTACTGTCTCGCCTTTTGTGCTCCTGTGGGCAAAAAGCATGCTTTTGTTGTTGTTGTCGTCTCGCCTTTTATACTCATGCGGGCGAGGAGCATACTTTGATGTTGTCGGCTCACATTTTATACTCATACGGGCAAAGAATATGCATTGTTGTTGCCGTTTTGCGTTTTATACTCGTGCAGGTGAGGAGCATGCTTTGTTGTTGTCGGCTTGCCTTTTATACTCTTGCGGGCAAAGAATATGCTTTGTTGTTGTTGTTTCGCCTTTTATACTCATGAAGGTAAGCAGCATGCTTTGTCGTAGCCATCGATTCATTTCTAGTCATGTAGGCAAGGAGTATGCTTTGTTGTTGCTATCTCGTCTTTTATACTCTTGAGGGCACAAGGGGTTCGTTTTTGTTGTCGTCATAGTCTCGCCTTTTATTCTCATGACCACTAGGCATCTACTTTGATGTTGTTACCGTCTTACCTTTTATACTCGTCCAGGCAAAGAGTTTAGTTTTTTATACTTTTTACATTTCATGTTCTTGCAGGCAAGGAGTCTACTTTGGCTATTGTTGCCATCTCGCCTTTTATACTCGTGTGAGCAAGGTGTGTAGTTTTGTTGTTGTTCTTATCTTGCCTTTTATACTTGGGTGGATGGAGAGTATACTTTTGTTGTTGCACTTGTCGCCTTTTATCCTCTTACGTGCAAGGTGTCTGCTTTTGTCGTTGTTGTTGTCTCATCATTTATACTCGTGCAGACTAAGAGTCTACTTTGCTGTTGTTGCTGTCCTGCCTTTTATGCTATTGTGGGTAGGAAGTATGCTTCTGTTGTTGTACTTTTTTCCTTTTACACTATTGTGGGCAAGGAGCTTGCTTTTTTTGTTGTTGTTGTCTCACCTTTTATACTCTTACGGGCAAGGAGTTGGGTTTTGTTGTTGTTGCCGTCTCGCATTTTATACTCGTGCAGGCAAGGAGTATACTTTTGTTGTTGTACTTTTCGCTTTTTATGCTCGTGCGGGCAAGGAGTCTGGTTTCTTCCTTGTTACTGTCTCACCTTTTATACTCGGGCGAGTGAGGAATACACTTTTGTTCTTGTACTTGTCGCATTTTATACTCTCACAGGCAAGAAGTTTGCTTTTCTTGTTGTTGCTGGTTTGCCTCTTATACTCATGCCAGCAAGGAGTCTACTCTGTTGTTGTTGTCGTCTCGTATTTTATGGTCGTCTAGGCAAGGAGTATACTTTTTTTGTTGTAGTTGTTGCCTTTTATTCTATTATGTGCAAGGAGTCCACTTTTATTGTTGTTGTTGTCTCACCCTTTATACTTGTGTGGGCAAGGAGTCTAGTTTTGTTATTGTTGGCATCTCGCTTTTTATACTCGTGCGAGTAATGAGTAAAGAGTTTCCTTTGCAGTTGCCAGCCCTTTATACTCGCGTGGCAAGGAGTTTGCATCTGTTATTGTTGCCATCTCGCCTTTTATACTTGTGCGGGAAGGAGTGTAGTTTTTTTATTGTGCTTTTCACCTTTTATCCTCTTGTAGGCAAGGAGTCCTGCTTTTATTGTTGTTGTTATCTCGCCCTTTTTACGCGTGCGGGCAAGGAGTCTAGTTTTATTATTATCGTCTCGCAATTTATACTCGTGCAGGCAAGGAGTATGCTTTGTTGTTACCGTTTTGTTTTTTACACTAGTGTGGGGTGGGATTACATTTTTCATGTTGTTCTCATCTCGCCTTTTATACTCGTAAGGGCAGGGAGTCAAGTTTTGTTGTTGTTGCCGACTTGCCCTTCATACTCATGCTGGCCAGCAGCATGTTTTATTGTTGCGTCTCGCTTTTTATACTTGTGCTGGCAAAAAGTATGTAATGTTGTTTCTGACTCGCCTTTTATACTCGTGCTAGCAATCAGCATGCTTTATTGTTGCGTCTCACCTTTTATACTCATGCGACCAAAAGGTATGCAATGTTGTTGCCATCTCAGCTTTTATACTCTTGCGGGTAAGGAGTCGGCTTTGATTGTTGTTGCCGTATCGCCATTTATACTCGTACAGGCACGGAGAGTGGTTTTGTTGTTGCTGTCGTCTCGCCTTTTATATTCATGCAGCAAGGAGCAGGCTTTGTTGTCGCCGTCTTGCCTTTCATACTTGTGCCAACGAGGAGTATGCTTTGCTATTGTCATCTCGACTTTT
>CM075454.1:3579014-3619014 GCA_037832335.1 Carallia pectinifolia | reverse complement strand
TGAACGTCGTCGGGAAAATGGTTTTTGGGCCAACCACGATGCCGGACCGACCCACGGTAGGCCATCTTCCGCCACCGAACGCAACCCCATCAATTCGGGGGTGGGGTGGGCAATATTGTGTGACACCCAGGCAGGGACGTAGTCAACGCCAGCTGATGACTAGCGCTTACTAGGAATTCCTCGTTGAAGACCAACAATTGCAATGATCTATCCCCATCACGATGATATTTCAAAGAATACCCGGGCCTGTCGGCCAAAGCTTTAGACTCTTTCAATACATTAGTGTAGCGCGCATGCGGCCCAGAACATTTAAGGGCATCACAAACCTGTTATTGCCTCAAACTTCCTTGGTCTAGAAGGCCATAGTCCCTCTTGCAAACATGCCCAGCACATGCCCATTCAACGAGTCGGTGCAAGTTGCCAACAATCCATTCCTTGGCCATTTTCAAGCTCTCTTCGATGGCTAATGCCTTGGCTGATCTTCCCATCACCTTGCTTGTTGACATGCCCAGCCCATGTCTATGTCCATGTCCATGCCCATTCAATGAGTAGGTATAATGTGCCAACAACTCTATTATGCTCTTCGCTCGAGAGTCTAACACCTAACCTCTCTAGTGCTTGGTGCAAGCATGCTGGTAGGGGTTCCTCATTGCAAGCCTCCGCAAACACCCGATGCAACTATCAAGCATATTGTGTAGGGCTCAACTTAGAGATTTCTAAGTCTGAATGCTAGCCTCCTAGCCAGCTCAAGAAAAGTTGGAATAGTGATATGAGGGGAGAGGGTGGGAGGAATCGAAGCGACAAAGGGCTGAATCTCAGTGGATCATGGCAGCAAGGCCACTCTACCACTTACAATACCCTGTGGCATATTTAAGTCATTTGTAAAGGATTCTGCCCGTCGATCAGTAGAAACTATAATTCAAGGCGGCAACCGCAACTCGTCCACTATGGGTGCTTCGCCCATGACACGTGCCTTTAGGGGCCATAAGGCTCCTACAGTGGGTCGGCAGTCAAACGACGGGCACACGCGTCGCTACTATCCCAGGCTCTAACTTAGAGGCATTCAGTCATAATTTAGCACATGGTAACTTCGTACCACAAGCTTTTCAACCAAGCACGACGACCAATTGTGCAAATCAACGATTCTTATCGTACTAGGTTGGATTACTATTGCGATGTCGTCATTAGTAGGGTAAAACTAACCTGTCTCACGATAATCTAAACCCATCCTATGTTCCATATTGGTGGGTGAACAATACAACACTCGGTGAATTCTGCTTCACAATGATAGGAAGAGCCGACATCAAAGGATCATAAAGCAACATCGCTATGAACGCTTGGCTGCCACAAGCCAATTATCCATGTGGTAACTTTTCTGACACAACTAGCATCAAATTTTGAAGGTCTAAAGGATCAATAGGCCACGCTTTCACGATTTGTATTCGTATTGGAAATCAGAATCAAACGAGCTTTTACCCTTCTGTTCCACATGAGATTTCTGTTCTTATTGAGCTGATCATAGGACACCCGCGTTATCTTTTAATGGAAGTGTTGTCCTAGCCAAACTATCTACCTGACAATTTCTTCCACTCGGATCAGCCCGTCGAACAGCCTTCGCTCCAAAAAGAAGGGGAATGCCTCCCCTCTGATTTACGGAATAAGTAAATAACGTTAAAAGTAGTCGTATTTCACTTTTGCCAGGGGACCGGCTCCCACTTATCCTACACCTCTCAAGTCGTTTCACAAATTTACACTAGAGTCAAGCTCAACAAGGTCTTCTTTCCCCACTAATTCCACAAAGCCCATTCCCTTGGCTGTGGTTTTGCTGGATAGTAGACAGGGACAGCGGGAATCTCATTATAGTTACTCTCGCGAGGCATTTGGATACCTTAAGAGAGTCATAGTTACTCCCACCATTTACCCGCGCTTGGTTGAATTTCTTTACTTTGATATTCAGAGCACTAGGCAGAAATCACATTGCGTTAGCATTCGGAGGGACCATCGCAATGCTTTGTTTTAATTAAACAGTCAGATTCCCCTTATCAGCACTAGCTTTGAGTCGACTGTTCGACGCCCAGGGAAGGTCCCAAAGTGGCCATTCCCAAACCCTCCCCCTGCTGTCACACGAAGACCAACTCTCGTCGCAGGAGCAGCTCGAGCAGTCTACCGACAATCGATGGGCTCTGGGTTGGTACCCTCGAGCCCAGTCCTCAGAGCCAATCCTTTTCTCAAGGTAACATATCTATTTTGCCGACTTGCCTTGCCTACATTGTTCCATTGACCAGAGGCTGTTCACCTTGGAGACCTAATGCAGTTATGAGTATGACTAGGCATGGTAGGCACTCGGTCCTCTGGATTTTCAAGGGCCGTTGGGGATCACCAGACACCACGAGACGTGCAATGCTTTTCTAGCCGCTGGACCCTACCTCCAACTAAGTCGTTTCCAGGGTGGGCAGGCTGTTAAACAGAAAAGAAAACTCTTCCTGAGTCGTCGATGTCTTCAGACTCCTTAATGTTGTCGTAAGCTGCCACATCCCAATGCGAGAAATTTTAACTTGATTCCCTTTCAAAGCTCACACTTGGAAGTGCTATCGGATGGGCTTTCCTGGTCTTTTAGGATCGACTAACCCATGTGAGGGAGAGCGATGTGTCCACGATCGCAAGAGCGACGTCTCCTTGGGTGTTTCAAGGGCTTGGGCTTGGGACACCCCAGCAATCCGAGTTGGTCCATGCCTTGAGCCTATCAGCGAGCCGGCTCTTCCCGTTCTGTATCCGAATAAGGCGCATAGCTGGCCACCATCTGTTTCCCTCCCGACAATTTTGAGCACTCTTTGACTCTCTTTTCAAAGCCCTTTTCATCTTTCCCTCGCGATACTTGTTCGCTATTAGTCTCTCGCCCATATTTGGTCTTGGACGGAGTTTACCGCCCTATTGGGGCTACATTCCCAAACAACCATACTCATAGACAGCACCTCGTGGTACGACAGGGTCTGGGCACAACGGGGCTCTCACCCTCTCTAGCGCCCCCTTCCAGGGGACTTGGTCCCAATCCTTTGCTAAGGACGCTTCTCCAGACTACAACTGAAATGTCGGGGGTGTCTGATTCTCAAGCTGGGCTATTCTGGGTTTGCTCATCATTACTAAGGGAATCCTCATAAGTTTCTTTTCCTTCACTTATTGATATGCTTAAACTTAGTGGGTGATCCCACATAACCTCGGATCACGATGCGAGAAATGGTCGAGTTCATAAAAGTTTTAAGCGACGAAACGGCCGTACGACACTGTGCGAGGGTCTCTCAATCATTGCTTTCGTGGTGAACATTGTTAGGGACATGGTTTTTGGGGCAATCGAGATGCTGAGCACACACGAGGCCATCTTCCGCCACCAAGCGCAACCCCATCTATTTGAGGGTCGGGTGGGCAATGTTGTGTGACACGTGGGCAGACGTGCCTCTGGCCAGAAGGCTTCGAGCCCAACATGCATTCAAAGACTTGATGATTCACGAGATTCTACAATTCACACCAAGTATCGCATTTCGTTACGTTCTTCATCGATGCGGGAGCTCAGACATCCATTTGTCGAGAGTCATTTTGATTCTCATTATAGAGGTGCAATGCCCCGCTGGGGTGACGAGGCATTGCCTTTCAATTTTTGATTTCCATGTCACGACCTACGCTGAGGTTTTGTTGTTCGTTCCGCGAGGGTGATCGACGAGCTATTGGCGTCACGACAGACACTGCAGCGTGCGAGTGCCCATGGACTGACACACGCCCTGCGTTATGTGATGTTAACTTGTTTGTGGGTCGTTCTGCTGGGTAGAGGTTTCGACAATGATCCTTCCGTAGGTTCACTTATGGAAACCTCGTTACCACTTCTCCTTCCTCTAAATAATAAGGTTCAGTGGACTTCTTGCGACGTCGTTAGTGGCGAAATTGGCGAATCACCCACGTCGCCACGATCCGAACACTTAACTAGACTATTCAATCGGTAAGAGCGATAGGCAGTGTGTACAAAGGGTATGAACATAGTCAACACGAGCTGATGACTCGCACTTACTAGGAATTCCTCGTTAAAGACCAACAATTGCAACGATCCATCCCCATCAAGATGAAATTTCAAAGATTACCCAGGCCTATCAGCCAAGGATATAGACTCGTTGAATATATCTGTGTATCACGCTTGTGGTCCAAAACATCTAAGGGCATCACAAACCTGCTATTACCTCAAACTTCTTTGGCCTAGAAGGCCATAGTCCCTCTATGAAGCTAGCCACAGAGGATCATCTCTACCTAGCTAGTTAGCAGACTGAGGTCTCATTCGTTAATTAAATTAGCCAGACAAATCGCTCCACCAACTAAGAACAGCCATTCACCACCACCCATAGAATAAAAGAAAAGCACTTAGTCTGTCAATCCTTACTATGTCTGTACCAAATAAGTTTCCCCCTGTTGAGTCAAATTAAGCCACAGACTCCACTCGTAGTAGTGTCCTTCCGTCAATTCTTTTAAGTTTTAACCTTGCAACCATACTCCCCCCGAAACCCAAAGACTTTGATTTCTGATAAGGTGCCGACAGAGTCCGAAAAGCAACTTCTACCGATCCTTGGTCAGCATCGCTTATGGTTGAGAGTAAGACAACATTGATCGTTTTTGAGCCCCCAAACTTCGTTTTTGATTAATAAAAACATGCTTGGCAAACGCTTTTGCAGTTGATTGTCTTTCATAAATCCATGAATTTCACCTCTGACTTTGAAATACGAATGCCCACAACTGTCCCTGTTAATGATTACTCTGATCCCAAAGGCCAACACAATAGGATCAAAATCCTATGATGTTATCCAATACTAATGTATTCAAAGCATAGGCTTGCTTTGAGCACTCTATTTTCTTCAAAGTAACAGCACTGGAGGCGTGACTCAGGCAATTAAGGCCAAGAGCGCACCACCGGTAGAAGGGATGAGGCGAAAGGTGAACACCAAAGGTAGACTGATCAACTCATCCCAAGGTCCAACTAAGAGCTTTTTAATTGCAACAACTTAAATAGACGCTATTGGAACTGGAATTACCATGGTGGCTGGCACCAGGCCTGACCTCCAACCAATCTTCGTTAAAGGATTTAGATTATATTCATTCCAATTACTAGACTCACAAGAGCTCAATATTGTTATTTATTGTCACCACCTCCTCGTGTCAGGATGGGGTAATTTGTGCACCAGCTGCCTTCCTTGGATGTCGTACCCATTTTTTAGGCCCCCTCTCTAGAATCGAACACTAATTCTCCTTTACTCGTTACCACCACAGTAGGTGCTAGTCCCTAGAACACTTAGCATGCTAGAGTTGGTGGCACCTTCTGCCAATTCCCAGCATTGGACTTTGTGGTGGCTGGGCATTTCTTGAGGCAAGGTGAAAGCTGAGAGGGTTCAACGTAGGTACGGGCCTACGTGTGGGTCCCAAGGTGGACCAAGGCATGGATTGGGCTACAGATTCATGGGCTCCATCCAATGGGTCATGGGCATGGGCCAAGAGGCCCAAAAACACAAGAATGAGTCTTGGCCAAGTTTGCATGGCATTCCATGGCACTACATGGCACCGAGTTTCTTGTGACGTGTGGAACATGGGGACATTCGAGTATGGCTCTATCTTGTTGGCAGAGCATCGCGATAATGCTCATTAGATCATGCCTGGGTAAGGATCGTCGGTAGATAAGGTTTTATTGAGATCAAGTGATGGATGATCATGGGAGATAAGGCTAATCAAGATTGAGTTGTGGATAAGATTGCGGGAAGATTATCATCCATAACAGAGATCGTGGGGAGATAACGTTTATCTCCAAGCCCTATATAGTTGGGGACGTCAAACCTTATGGGTTATCAATTGTACTCAGTGAGAGAGAAATCACTTAGAGAGAAAGAGTGAAACACTATCGAGAGTTCAGTGATTTGTTCCTTTTTATTACTTTGACTTAAAATAATAAAGGTTGGGAAAGTTTCTTGCATGGTCTTGTGTCTCTTTTGAGTGTTCGAGTTGTGTGCTTGTTATAAAGTTCCATTGTACAATCCTTGTTTGTGTGATTGGTTGAGACTAAATGTGACTTAGTGCCATCACAAGGCAAAAATTCGAGTGAGAAATTTAGCACTGTGATAGCTATCAGAGGATAAAGGTTTGACTAATGGCAGGTGGTTTGGATCTTGATGCAGTTCGTGTCTGCATAGCCAAGCTTTTTGAGATACTTGGCGATCTTTCAGAGGATCCAAATTTCACCATGTTCTAAACTTTGATGCTCTATGAGAAGTATATAATCGATCTACAGTGACAACATGAGGTGGTGGCCTCTTCAAAAATAGCTTTTTGGCTTGATGAGATGGTAGTAGAAATAGCCATCCTCAAGAAGGCTGTAGCCTCTCAACCAGGCAGAGATGTTATGGTTGGCTCAACCAAGATGAAGGTGTTGGAGCTTAAAGCCTTCAAGGAAGCAAGGGATGCCACGGAGATTAATAATTTCCTATGAGACATGCAACAGTATTTCAAGCCTGTCCGAGTGCTAGGTGACAAGAAGGTCAATCTGACCAGCGTGTATCTAGCCAAGGACATCAAGCTATGGTGGCAGACTCAGTTGGATGACAATGGAAGTGCAAGGAAGTCTAAGATCGAGATGTGGGAGAGCTTAAAAAAGGAGTTGAAGGACCAATTTTTGCCTTGTAGTACGTCATGGGTTGCGAGGGAGTCCCTAAAGAAGTTGAAGCAAAATGGCACAGTGCATGACTATGTGAAGGAATTAAGTTCTTTGATGCTTGACATCCAAAATATGTCAGATGAGGACAAGCTTTTCAACTTCCTTTCCAGTCTACAACCTTAGGCTCAACTCGAGCTTAGAAGGAAAGGTGTGAAGGACCTACATTCTGCAATGGTAGTGGCTAATGGTTTTGTTGATTTTTGGATCAACAAGTCCTCTGATTTAGATGCTGGGAAGCAGCCCAAGGATAAGGCCAAAAAGAAGGAGGAGGGCAACAGGAGCAAGTACAATGGTGGCGGGAAGCATAAAGGCACAATCGTCTACCAAAAACAAGATAAAGGCAAGTCTAACTTTGGTTGTTTCATCTATAATGGACCACGCAAGGCGAAAGAGTGTCCAAAGAGGGAGAAGTTAAGTGCCATAGTTGCTGAGGAGAGTGTCAGAAGCAGCATCTCGAATGATGTTGGCACCTCTCGGGTCAATCCTCTTTAGTTAGTGAGTGCTGTGCAAGCTGAACATGCCCCATAATTCAGCCACATGTATGTGAAGATTGGGCTCGGTAATAAGGAGTTGATGGCAATGGATGACACGGGTGCTACCCACAACTTCGTTGCTAAGAGGATGGTGGAGTCATTGGGTCTAAAAGTCACCAAAACCAGAAGATGAATGAAGGCAGTCAACTTAGCAGCTCGGGAGGTGCTTAGCATGGCATTAGGTGTGGAGGTAACTATTGGTACTTGGTTTGGTAAACTTAACTTCAATGTGGTGCCTTTAGATGATTTTGATATAATACTGGAGTTGATTTCTTTGTGAGTGCAAAAGTTGCTCTGTTGGCTCACTCGGGTGGTCTCATGAGCATGCATGAGGATCATCCATGTTATGTTTCTAAAATATTCACTCCCTCTTCCAGTATTGGTGGGAAGTCGGGTAGTATGGTATTAGCTATGAAGGTGGAGTGTGGTCTGAAGAAGGGAGCAGTCACCTACCTTGTAGCTTTGATGGAGATCAAAGAAGGCATTGTTGCGGAGGTGCCTAATAGTGTTGTAGATCTGTTGGGTGAGTTCAATGATGTGATGCCTCTCGAACTCCCCAAGTGTCTTCTCCTGAGGTGTGCCACTGACCACAAAATCAATTCGGTGCCTGGTTCCAAACCACCAGCACAAGCTCCATACCGCATGAGTTTGCTAGATTTAGTATAACTAAGGAAGCAGTTGATGGAGTTGCTGGAGGTACGCCTAATTCAGCCCTCCAAAGAGCCATATGGTGCCCTAGTATTATTTTAGAAGAAACACGATGGCTCCCTACAGATGTGTGTAGATTATAGGGCATTAAACAAAGTAACAGTGAAGAACAAGTATTCTATTCCATTGATTGCTGACTTGTTTGATAGACTAGCCAGAGCCTCATATTTCACCAAGCTGGATATGCGGTCTGGATATTAGTAGGACAGAATTACTAAAGGAGATGAAGGGAAAATGACATGCATCACTTGCTATAGCTCTTACAAATTCCTAGTGATGTCATTCGGTTAGCTAATGCCCCTGCTACTTTCTGTAATTTGATGAATCATGAATTTCATGACTTTATCGATCATTTTGTGGTCATTTGTCTTGATGATATTATTGTATATAGTGAGTCCCTAGAGGATCACTTGTCCCACCTGAGGTTGGTGTTGTCTAAGTTGGGAGATCACCAATTATATGTAAAGAAAAAAAAGTGTGAGTTTGCTCAGTGACAGATTATGTTCTTGGGGCATAGGGCAAGTCAAGGGCACGTAAAAATGGATCAGAGAAAAGTCCAGGCAATAGTGGAGTGGTAACCCCCTGCAAAAGTGTTGGAGTTGAGGTCTTTTCTTGGCTTGTCTAACTACTACAGGAAGTTCGTGCAGGGTTACTCCAAAAAGGTGGCCCCATCAATAGACTTGCTAAAAAGGGTAGACCATAGAGGTGGACCACAAATTGTTAGGAAGCCTTTGACAAGTTGAAGGTAGCAATGTCCATGGAGTTGGTCCTGAGGCTGCCAGACTTCGAGTTGCCTTTTTTTGTACTGATTGGCGTCCCAGAAAAAGCCATTGGAGGGGTGTTGGTGCAAGAAACCAACCTATTGCCTATGAGAGCTAGAAACTCAATAAAGCAGAGCAGTAGTACTTGGCTCATATGAAGGAAATGCTTGTAGTGGTGCATTGTCTTTGCACTTTGAGGATGTACCTGCTGGGTACCAGGTTTGTGGTTTAAACCGACAATGTGGTAAACATATTCTTTCACACTCAAAAAAAGCTTTCTGCACGATAACCTCAATGGTAGGAGTTCTTGTTTGAGTATGATTTCACGTGTGTAAGGATGGGCGACGGGTAGTGTGTACAAAGGGCAGGGTTGTAGTCAACACGAGCTTATATCTCACACTTACTAGGAATTCCTCAATGAAGTGCAATAATGGTAATGATCTATCCCCATCATGACGAAATTTCAAAGATTACCCAGGCCTATCGGCCAAGGCTATGGACCAATTGAATACATCAGTGTAGCACTCAGGTGGCTTAGAAAGTCTAAGGGCATCATAGACCTGTTATTGCCTCAAACTTCCTTGGCCTAGAAAGCCATAGTCCCTCTAAGAAGCTGGCCACAGAGGATCACCTCTGCGTAGATAGTTAGTAGGCTGAGGTCCTATTCGTTAAGGGAATTAACCAGACAAATCGCTCCACCAACTAAGAACGGCCATGCCCCACCACCCATAGAATCAAAAAGAGCTCTCAACCTGTCAATCCTTACTATGTCTGGACCTGGTAAGTTTCCCCGTGTCAAGTCAAATTAAGCCGCAGGCTCCACTACTGGTGGTGCCCTTCTGTCAATTCCTCTAAGTTACAGCCTTGAGACCATACTCCCCTCGGAACCCAAAGACTTTGATTTCTCATAAGGCACCGGTGGAGTCATAAAAGCAACTTCTACCAATCCCTATTTGGCATCGCTTATGGTTGAGACTATAATGGTATTTGATCATCTTCGACCCCCCAACTTTCATTCTTGATTAATGAAAACATCCTTGGCAAATGCTTTCGCAACTGTTCGTCTTTCATAAATCCAATAATTTTACCTCTGACTAGAAATACGAATGCCCCCGACTATGCTTATGAATCATTACTCTGATCCTGAAGGCCAAAATAATAGGATGAAAATCCTATGACGTTATCCCATGGTAATGTATCTTGAGCACTCTAATTTCTTCAAAGTAACAGCATCGGAGGCACAACTAAGCCAATTAAGGCCAGAAGCGCATCGCCGATAGAAGGGACGAGGAGAAAGGTGCACACCAAAAGACAGACCGATCGACCCATCCCAAGGTCCAACTACGAGTTTTCAACTGTAACAACTTAAATATATGCTATTGGAGTTGGAATTACCATGGCTGCTGACACTAGACTTGCCCTCCAATGCATCCTCGTTAAGGGATTTAGATTGTACTCCTCTCTGGAATTAAACCCTAATTCCCGCTACTAGTCGCCACTATGGTAGGTGTCACAAGGCTAATTTTCTCACTCAAAATTTTGCCTTATGATGGCACTATGTCACACTTAGTCTCAACCAACTGCACACACAAGGATTTCACAATGGAACTTTGTAAGTAGGCACACAACTTACAACTCAAAAGAGACACAAAAGCATATACGGGAACCTTTCCCAACCTTTATTACTTTAACTTAAAGTAATACAAAGGAATAGCCACTAAACTCTCGACAGTGTTTCACTCTTTCTCGTTCAATGATTTCTCTCTTACTGAGTACAAATGATAAACACATAGGGTCTATATATAGCTGACACCCCTAGCTATCAAGGGCTTGGAGATAAACATTATCCCCCCACGATCTCTATCATGGTTGATCATCCTCATCTTCCCATGATCTTATCCATGACTTGATCTTGATAAGCCTTATCTCCCACGATCATCCATCACTTGATCTCAATAAGCCTTATCTACCCACGATCCGTCGCGATGCGCGATTCGATGAGCATTATCCCAGTGCTCGGCCTACTAGATTAAGCCACACTCACATGTCCCCCTATTCTACACGTCGTAGGAGAGTCGGTGCCATGCAATGCCATGCAGACTTGGCCAAGACCCAGTCTCATGTTTTGGGCTTCTTAGCCCAAGCCCATAGCCCATCTGATGGAGGCCACGAACATGTAGCCTAATATATTTTGTCCAGCCCCAACCTTAGTCCACACTAGGACCCACATGTAGGCTCTTGCCTATGCTAACCCTCTCAGCTTTCATCTTGCCTCAAGGAGTGCCCAGCCACTCCAAAATCCAAAGCTAAGAATTGGTGCAAGGTGCCACTAACTCCTGCATGCTAAGTGTTCAAGGGACTAACAAACCACCCCCACTTGTTGAAGCCAATATCCTCATTGGTAGGGTTGAAAGGTAGTTTTCCACCTGCTTCTCAAACTGCCATAGAGTCACATCTTTTTCCTAGCTGACCTCACTGTCTGGGGCATTCTTCCACTTCGCCAAGTACTCAAACCGACTGTTCTTCTTACTTTGCCCATGCGTTCGGTGGTCCAGGATTCTCTCCACTTCACGCTGGAACTCAGTTCTGGTTGTAGGCGGTGCATGTCGAGCTTGTTTCCTTGAAGGCTTATTGCTCGCTTCCTCGTAGAAGGGCTTCAAGAAGCTCATATGGAAGGTTGGATATACCTTCAATCTTTTTGGAAATTGCAACTTGTATGCAACATTTCCAACTTTCTTCTCCACTGTGAAGGGACCTTCATACTTTGGAACCAGCCCACGAGGCACTGACTTGCTGTTGATCTCCTTCCAAATTTGGGGAGTAAGTTTATATTCGAGCGAGCAAGGAGTATACTTTTTGTGTTCAACTTTTTGCCTTTTATCCTCCTGTAGGCAAGAAGTCTACTTTTGTTGTTGTTGTCGTCTCGCCTTTTTTACTCAGTCTAGCAAGGAGTGCACTTTTGTTGTTGTTGCTGTCTTGCCTTTTATGCTCTTGTGGGCTAGGTGTTTGCTTTGATGTTGTTGCCGTCTCGCTTTTTATTCTCATGCAGGCAAAGAGCATACTTTTGCTGTTGTACTTTTCACCTTTTATACTCGTACGGGCAAGGAGTCTGATTTGTTGTTGTTGTCGTCTTGCCTTTTATACTTGTGCAGGCAGGGAGTTTGGTTTTGTTGCTACTATCATTTTGCCATTTATACTTGGGCAGGTAAGGACTGTACTTTTGTAGTTGTACAGTTTGCTTTCTATACTCTTGCGGGCAAGGAGTCTACTTTTGCTGTTATTACAGTCTCGCCTTTTATGCTCGTGTGGGCAAGGGGTCTGGTTTTGTTGTTGTTACCATCTCACCTTTTATACTCATGCAGGCAAGGTGTATCCTTCGCTATTGCCATGTCGCCTTGTCTACTCAAGCTGGCAGCAAGTATACTTTTCTTGTTGTTGCTATCTCGCCTTTTATACTCGTACGGGCGAGGAGTCTCGTTTTGTTGTTGTTGCCATGTTGCCATTTATTCTCCTGCGAGCAAGCAGCATGCTTTGTTGCTGTCGTCTCGCCGTTCATACTATTGTCGGCAGGGAGTCTACGTTTCTTGTTGTTGCTGTCTAGGCTTTTAACTCGGGCGGGCTAGGAGTCTATTTTACTGTAGTCACTGTCTCTCCTTTTATACTTGTGCAAGCAAGTAGTATACCTTTGTTGTTGTACTTTTTTCCTTTTATACTCTTGCGGGAAAGGAGCGTACTTTTGCTGGTGTTGCTGTCTTGACTTTCATGTTCGTGCGAGTAAGGAGTCAGATTTTATTGTTGTGCTTGTCTCCTTCTTTACTCTTGCGGGCAAAGAGTCTGTTTTTATTGTTGTTGCCATCTCACCTTTCATTCTTGTGCGGGTTAAGAGTCAGCTTTGCTTTTGTTGTCGTCTCACCTTTTGTACTCATGCAGGCATTGAGTATGCTTTTATTGTTGCACTTATTACCTTTTATACTCTTGTGGGCAAGGAGGTTGCTTTTGTCGTTGTTGTTGTCTCGCATTTAATACTCGTGCGGGCATGGATACTAGTTTTGTTGTTGTTACCAACTTGCTTTTTACACTCATGCTGGTAAAGAGTATGATTTTGTTGTTGGTACCATCTCGCCTTTTATTCTTGTACTGTCTCGTCTTTTATACTCTCGCGGGAAAGGAGTCTGGTTTTGTTGTTGTTGCTGTCTCGCCTTTTATACTTGTGCGAGTACGGTGCATGCTTTGTTGTTGCTATCTCACCTTTTATTCTCTTGCGGGTAAGGAGTACGCTTCACTGTTGTCGTCTCCCCTTTTGTACTCATGTGTGCAAGGAGTATGATTTTGTTGTTATTGCCATCTCGCCTTTTATACTCGCATGGGCAAGGAATATGTTTCTGTTGTAGTTGTCCTCTCGTCTTTTATACTCAGTCAGGTGAGGAGTATACTTTTGTTGTTATGCTTATCATCTTTTATACTTTTGCAGGCAAGGGGTTTGCTTTTGTTGTTGTTGCCATCTTGCCTTTTATACTCTTGCAGGCTTGGTGTTTGCTTTGCTGTTGTTGCCGTCTCACCTTTTATACTCGTACGGGCAAAGAGCATACTTTTATTGTTGTACTATCTCGCCTTTTATGCCCTTGCAGGTAGGAAGTTTAGATTTGTTGTTGTTATCATCTCGCCTTTTATACTTGTGTAGGCAAAGAGCGTACTTTTGTTGTTATACTTCTTGCAGGCAGGGAGTCTGCTTTTTTTGTTGTTGCTATCTCACCATTTATACTCATGCGGGTAAGGATTATGCTTTACTATTGCCATGTCGCGTTTTATACTCATGTTGGCAACAAGTAAACTTTTATTGTTGTTGCAGTCTCGCCTTTTATACTCCTGCGGTTAAGGAGTATGCTTTACTGTTGTCGTGTCGCCTTTTGTACTCATGTTGGCAGCAAGAATGCTTTTATTGTTGTTGTAGTCCCGCCTTTTATAATGGTACGGGTAGGGAGCTTGGTTTTGTTGTTGTTAATGTGCTGCTTTTCACTCTTGTGTGGGCAAGCAGCATGCTTTGTTGTTGTCGTCATGCCGTTTATGCTGGTGCGGAAAAAGAGTATGCTTTGTTGTTGCTATCTCATCTTTTATACTCACGTGGGCAAAGAGTCTGCTTTTGTTGTTGGTGCCGTTTAGCCCTTTCACTTGTGTAGGCTGAGAGTCTATTTTGTTGTGGTTACTCTCTCTCCTTTTCTAATCATGCAGGCAAGGAGTATACTTTAGTTGTTTTACTTTTCGCCTTCTATGCTCTTGCAGGCAAGGAGTCTACTTTTGCTGCTGCTGCCATCTTGACTTTTATGCTCGTGCACACAAAGAGTCTGGTTTTGTTGTTGTACTTGTCGCGTTTTTTACTCTTGCGGGGCAAAGAGTCTGGTTGCACTGTTGCTGTTGTCTCGCATTTTACACTCGTGTAGTTTATGCTATTGTTCCCATCTCGCCTTTGATACTTATATGAGCATTAAGTATGCTTTTGTTGTTGGACATTTACCTTCTATACTATTGCGGCCAATGAGTCTACTTTAGTTGTTGTTGCTGTATCGCTTTTTATACTCGTGCTGGCAAAGATACTAGTTTTGTTGTTGTTACTGACTCGCCTTTTATACTCATGGGGGCAAGGACTAAGCTTTGCTAATGTCGTTTCACCTTTTATGCAAGTAAGGAGCATGGTTTATTGTTGCTGCCTCGCCTTTTATGCTCTTGCGGGCAAGGAGTATGCTTTGCTGTTACCGTCTCGCCTTTTCTACTTGTGCATGCAAGGAGTATGCATTTGTTGTTTTTGTCGTCTCTTCTTTTACACTCGCACTGCTAAGGAGTCTACTTTTGTTGCAGTTGTCATCTCCCCTTTTATAGTCATACGGGTAAGGTGCATGCTTTATTGTTGTCGTCTCACCTTTTATACTTATGTCCTCGTGCGGCAAGTAGTCTAGCTTTGTCGTTGTCATTTTCTTGATTTTATGCTGGTGCAGGCAAGGAGAATGCTTTTCTTGTTGTTAGAAATTTGCCTTTTATACTCGTTCGGGAAAGGAGTTTGTTTTTGTTATAGTTGTAATCTTGCCTTTTATACTGGTGTGGGCAAGGGGCATGCTTTGTTGTTGCCATCTTGCCTTTTATACTCATACGAGCAAGAAGTATGCTTTTGTTGTTGTAGTCGTCTCACCTTTTATACTCGTTCGGGCAAGGGGTCTGGTTTTGTTGTTGCCATCTTCTCTATTACACACGTACGAGCAAGGAATATTCTTTGTTGTTGCCTTCTCACCTTTTATACTCATACAGGTGAGGAGTATACTTTTGTTGTTGTACTCGTCGCCTTTTATACTCTTGTGGGCAACTACTCTACTTTTGTTAATATTACTGTCTCGCCTTTTACACTCTTGCGAGTAAGGAGTCCGATTTTATTGTTGTTACCGTCTTGTGTTTTATACTCGTGCGTGCTAGGAGTCTGCTCTGCTGTTATTATCATCTTGCCTTTTATACTCATGCGGTTGTACTTTTTGCCTTTTGTATTCTTGTAGGCAAGGAGTCTACATTTGCTATTGTTACTGTCTTGGCTTTTATACTCGTGCGAGCAATGAGTCTGGTTTCGTTGTTGTTGCCATCTCGCCTTTTCTACTCATATGGACTAAGAGTCTACTTTGACGTTGTTGTCGTCTCGCCTTTTGTTGTTCTACCTTTTGCCTTTTGTGCTCTTACAGGCAAGGAGTCGGGTTTTGTTGTTGTTGTCGTCTTGCCTTTATGCTCGTGCTGGCAATCAACATGATTTGTTGTTGTTGTCTCGCCTTTTATAGTTTTGCGGGTAAGGAGCCTGCTCTTGTTGTTATTACCGTCTCACCTTTTATAGTCGTGCAGCCTAGGCGTCTACTTTGTTGTTGTTACTGTCTCGCCTTTTATACTTGTGTGGGCAAACAGTCTGGTTTTGTTATTGTTGTTGTCTCCCCTTTTATAGTCATGTAGGCTAGGAGTCTACTTTGCTGTTGTTGCCACCTCACTTTTTTCTACTCGTGCAGGGAAGCAGTACGCTTTTGTTGTTCTTGCTGTCTTGCCTTTTATGCTCGTACGAACAAGGAGTTTGGTTTTGTGTAGTCATCGTCTTGCATTTTATTTTTGTAGTTTTTCCCTTTTGTATTCTTGCAGGCAAAGAGTCTACTTTTGCTGTTGTTACCGTCTCAACTTTTTTACTCGTCTGGGCAAAGAGTTTGGTTTTGTTGTTCTTGCTGTCTCCCGTTTTATGCTCTTACGAGCTAGGAGTATGCTTTGTTGTTATTGCTGTCTCACCTTTTGTACTCGTGCAGGGAAGGAGTATGCTTTTGTTGTTGTTGCTATCTTGCCTTTTATGCTCGTACGGGCAAGGAGTCTAGTTTTGGCGTAGTCATTGTCTTGCCTTTTATACTCGTGCAAGCAAGAAGTATGCTTTTATTGTTGTTGTCGTATTTTTCCTTTTATACTCATGCAGGTAAGGAGTCTAGTTTTATTGTTGTTGCCATCTCGCCTTTTATACTCGTGCGAGTAAAGAGCATGCTTTGTTGTTGACGTCTCACCTTTATCCTCGTGCAAGCAAGAAGCCGTCTCTCCTTTTATACTCCCGCAGGCAAGGAGTATGCTTTTGTTGTTATTGCCTTTTCGCCTTTTGCACTCATACGGGCAAGGAGTATGGGTTTGTTGCTGTTGTTACCTCACTTTTTATACTGGTGCGGGCAAGCATCATGCTTTGTTGTTGCCGTCATCCCTTTTATAGTCATGCGGGTAAGGAGTAGGCCTTGTTGTTACAATCTTACCTTTTATACTCGTGTGGGCATGCATCATGCTTTGTTCTTGTTGCCATCTCGCCTTTTATAGCCGTGCAAGCAAGGAGTATTCTTCGTTATTACCATCTTGCCTTTATGCTCTTACGGGCAAGGAGTCTACTTTTGTTGTTGATGTCGTCTTGCCTTCTACACTTTTGTGGGCAAAGCGTATACTTTCTTTTTGCACTTTTTTCACTTTACATTACTCTGGGCAAGGAGTCTACGTTTAATGCTGTTATCGTCTCACTTTTTATACTCATCTGAGCAAGGAGTCTGGTTTTGTTGTTGTTGTCGTTTTACCTTTTATACTAGGGCAGGTAAAGAGTATATTTTTGTTGTCGCACTTGTCGCATTTTATACTCTTGCAGGCAGGGGGTCTGCTTTTGTTGTTGTTGCCGTCTCGCCTTCTATACTCCTGCGGGGTAGGAGTCTGCTTTACTGACGTTATCGTCTCGCCTTTTATGCTTGTGCAAGCAAGGAGTATGCTTTTCTTGTTGCACTGTTTGCCTTTTATGCTCTTGCGGGTAAGGAGTCTGCTTTAGTTGTTGTTGCTACCTTGCCTTTTACACTCGCGCTGATAAGGAGTATGGTTTTGTCGTTGTTGTTGTCTCGGCTTTTATAATCGTGCAGGTAAGGAATAGACCTTGCTGTTGCTGTTGCCATCTTGTCTTTTATATTCATGCAACAAAGTAGTATGCTCTTGTTTTTATTATCGTCTCGCCATTTATACACGTACAGGCAAGCACTCTGGTTTTGTTATTGTTGCCGTCTTGCCTTTTATATTCGTACGGGCGAGTGGCAAGCTTTGTTGTTGCCATCTTGCCTTTTATATTCGTGTGGGCAAAGAGTATGCTTTCCTGCTGTCTCTCGCCTTTCGTACTCTTGAAAGGAAGGAGACTAATTTTGTTGTTGTTGTCGTGTCGCCTTTTACACCTGTGCAGGCCATAAGTTTACTTTGCTGTTGTTACCATCTTGCCATTTGTACTCGTGAGGTCACGGAGCATACTTTTGTTATTGTAGTTTTTGCCTTTTATGCTCTTGTGGGCAAGGAGTCCACCCTTGTTCTTGTTACTGTCTCACCTTTTGTACTCTTACAAGTTAGAAGTCTGCTTTACTGTTGTTGTCGTCCCGCCTTGTATACTCGTGCGGGTAAGAGGTAAACTATTGTGGTTGCATTTTTCATGTTTTGTACTCTTGCGGGTAAGGAGTTTGGTTTTACTGTTGTTACTGTCTCGCCTTTTATACTCGTATGGGTAAGGAGTCTGGTTTTGTTGTTGTTGCCATCCCACCTTTTATACTTGTGCGACCAAGTAGCATCCTTTTGCTATTGCACTTTTCACCTTTTATACTCTTGTAGGCGACGAGTCTTGTTTTATTGTTATTGTCGTCTAGCCTTTTATACTTGTGTGGGTAAGCAACATGCTTTGTTGTTGCCGTCTTGCCTTTTTTACTGTTGCGTGTAAGGAGTCTGCTTTCGCTATTGTTGCTATCAATGCTATCTTCCCTTTTATACTTGTGCAGGCAAGGAGTCTGGTTCTGTTATTGTTGTCGTCTCTCTTTTTATAGTCATGTGAGAAAGGAGCATACTTTGCTGTTGCCGCGTCGCCTTTTATACTCCTGTGGGCAAGGAGTATACTTTGATATTGCTGTCTCGCCTTTTATACTCGTGTAGGTAGGGAGCATGCTTTTGTTGTTATTGTCGTCTCGCCCTTTGTAGTCGCACGAGCAGGTACTCCGGTTTTGTCATTGTTGCCGTCTCATCTTTTCTGCTGTTGTCTTACTCTTTATACTTTTGCGGGGAAGGAGACTGCATTTGTTGTTGTTATCGTCTCAACTTGTATACACGTTCGAGCAAAGAGTATACTTTTCTTATTCTACTTTTCGCCTTTTATACTCTTGCGAGCAAGGAGTCTCGTTTTATTGTTGTTGCCATCCAGCCTTTTATACATGTGCGAGCAAGAAGCATGATTTATTGTTGTCGTCTCACCATTTATACTCTTACAAGCAAGGAGGCTGCTTTCGTTGTTGTTGCTGTCTTGCCTTTTATACTCACATGGGCAAAGGGTATGCCTTAATATTGTCGTTTCTCCTTTTATATTTGTGCGGGCAAGGAGCCTATGTTCATTGTAGTCGTCGTCCTGCCTTTTGCACTCGTGCAAGCAAGGATTCTGCTTCGCCATTATTACTGTCTCGCCTTTAATATTCGCGCAAGTAGGGAGTATTCTTTTGTTGTTGTTGCCATCTCGCTATTTATGCTTATTCAGGCTACGAGTCAACCTTGCTATTATTACCGTCTCGCTTTTTATGCTCTTATAGGCAAGGAGTCTACTTTTGTTGTGGTTACCATCTCGCCCTTTTTACACATACGGGCTAGGAGTCTGCTTTGCTGTTGTTGCCGCCTTGCCTTTTATGCCTGTGTAGACAAGGAGTTTATTTTTGTTGTTGTACTTTTCATCTTCCCTATTCTTGTGGGCAAGGAGTCTGCATTTGTTGTTGTTGTAGTCTCACCTTTTATGGATTTGCGGGCCAGGAGTCTGTTTTGCTATTTTAACTGCCTCACTTTTATACCCATGTAGGGAAGGAGTATACTTGTGTTTTTGTACTTTACAACCTTTATACCTCTGTGGGTCCTACTTTTGTTGTTGTGCTTTTCGCCTTTATGAACACGCTTTGTTGTTGCTGTCTCGTCTTTTATACTCGTCCGATAAGGGGTATGCTTTGTTGTTGCCATCTTGCCTTCTATATTCTTGCAGGCAAGGAGTCTACTTTTGTTGTTATTGTCGTCTCGTCTTTTATACTTGTACGGGCTAGTGTCTGTTTTGATATTGTTACTGTCTCACCTTTTATGCTCACACAGGCAAGGAGTATACTTTTATTTTTGTACTTTTTTCCTTTCATATCCTTGTAGGCAAGGAGTCTACTTTTGTTGTTGTCATGTTGCCTTTTATTCCTATGTGGTCTAGGAGTCTGCTTTGTGGTTGTTACTGTCTTGCCTTTTATACTCGCGGGGGCAAGGAGTAGACTTTTGTTGTTGTGCTTTTCGCCTTTTATGCTCTTGTGGGTAAGGAGTATGTTTTTGTTCATGTTACTGTCTCGCTTTTTTTCTACAGTGGGCAAGGAGTTTGGTTTTGTTATTGTTTCCGTCTCGCCCTTTACAATCATGTGGGCAATGTGTAAAGAGCATTCTTTTATGTTTTTGTCTCGCCTTTTATTCTTGTTCGGGCAAGGAGTTTGATTTGTTATTGTCCTCGTGTAGCCTACCCGAACGAACAAGGAGTGTACTTTTCGCCTTTTGTACTCTTGTAGGTAAGGCATATATTTTTGTTGTCAGTGTTGTCTCGCCTTTTATATTCATGTGGGTAATGAGTTTGGTTTTGTTGTTGATGTCGTCTCACCTATTATTCTGGTGCGGGTAAGGAGTATGCTCTATTGTTGTCGTCTCGTCTTTTATACTAGTGCGGGTTAGGAGTATGCTTTTGTTATTGTTCCCGTCTAACCTTTTAGACTCATATGGGTAATGAGTCTAGTTTTGTTTTTGTTGTCTCCTCGCCTTTTACATTCGTGAAGATAAGCAACATGCTTTGTTGTTGCCGCCTCACCTTTTATACTCATGCAGGCAAAAAGTATTCTTTGTTGTTACTGTCTTGCCTTACATACTCTTGCGGGCAAGGAGTCAATTTTTGTTGCTATTGCCTTCTGACCTTTTACACTCGTACGACAAGGCATATGGTTTTGTTGTTGTTCTTGTCTCACCTTTTATACTCGGGTAAGCGAGGAGAATACTTTTATTGTTGTACTTGTTGCCTTTTGTACTCTTGCTGGCAAAGAGTTTATTTTTGTTGTTGTTGTCGTGTCCCCTTTTACACTCGTACGAGCAAAGGGTATGGCTTTGGTGCTGTTATCATCTCGGCTTTTATACTCGTACAGGTAAGCAGCATGCTTTGTTTTTGCCATCTAGCCTTTTATACTTGTGTGGGTAAGGAGTGTGCTTTGTTGTTGTTGTCTCACCTTTTATACTTGTGCAGGCAAGGAGTATGCTTTTATTGTTGTTGCCGTCTCGCTTTTTATACTCGTACGGGCAAGGTGTTCAATTTTGTTGTTGTTGCCAACTCGCATTTTACACTCGTATGAGTAAACAACATGCTTGGTTGTTGTCGTCTCGCCTTTTGTATTCTTGCTGGCAAGGAGTTTGTTTTCGTTATTGTGGCTGTCTCGCCTCTACACTCGAGTGAGCGAGGAGTATAATTTTGTCATTGTGCTTGTCGCCTTTTATACTTTTGTGGGCAAAGATTCTACTTTTGTTGTTGTCATCGTGCCTTTGATACTTGTGTGGGCAAGGAGTCTCGTTTTGTTGTTGTTGTTGCCTCCCCTTTCGCACTCGGGCAGGGGAGGAGTATTCCTTTGTTATTGTACTTGTCACCTTTTCCCTTTTATACTCGTTTAGGCAAGGAGTATACTTTTGTTGTTGCACTTTTTACCTTTATACTCTTGGCGATAAGGAGTCTATTTTTTTTTGTTGTTGATGCCATGCCTTTTATACTCCACTAGGTAAGCAGTCTGGTTTTGTTATTGTTGTTGTCTCGCCCTTTATACTCGTGCGAGTAAGGAGTCTGATTTTGCTATTATTGCCGTCACGCCTTTTATTCTCGTGTGGGTAACGAGTACACTTTTGTTGTAGTGCTTTGTTCCTTTTATACTCTCGCTGGCAAGGTGTCTGCTTTTGCTGTTGTTGTTGTCTCGCCTTTTATACTCGTGCGGGCAAGGAATTTGGTTTGGATGTTGTTACCATCTTACCTTTTAAAGTCGTGCAGACGAGGAGTCTGCTATGCTATTGTTACCGTCTCGCCTTTTTTACCCGTGCGCCCAAGGAACATACTTTTATTGTTGTACTTTTTGCCTTTTATACTCTTGCGGGTAAGGAGTCTAGTTTTGTTATTGTTGTCGTCTCACCTTTTATACTTGTGCGGGAAAAGAGCCTACTTTTGTTCTAGTTGCCTTCTCACTTTTTATACTCGTGCGGTCAAGGAGATCACTTTGCAATTGATGCTGTCCCGCCTTTTATAGTCATGCAGGTAAGGAGTCTAGTTTTGTTGCTGTTGCCGTCTCGCCTTCTATACTCGTGCTGACAAGGAGCATGCTTTGTTGTTGTCGTCTCGCACGAGTAACCATTTTGCCTTTTATACTCGTGCAGGCAAGGACTATGGTTTACTGTTGCCATACCACCTTTTTTACTCGGGCAGGAAATGAATATGCTTTTGTTGTTTTTGCCTTCTTGACTTATATACTTTTACGGGCAAGGAGTCTACTTTTGTTGTTGTTGCCATCTCACCATTTATACTCGGCTAGTCAAGGAGCATGCTTTGTTGTTGTCGTCTCGCCTTTTATACTCCTGTGGGTAAGGGGTATGCTTCGTTGTTGTCATCTCGTCTTATATCCTCATGCTGGCAAAGAGTATGCTTTGTTGTTGCTGTCTCGCCTTTTATGCTTGTACGGGCAAGCAGTCTGATTTTGTTGTTGTCGCCGTCTTACCTTTTATACTCGTGTGGGCAAGGAGCATGCTTTGTTGTTCTCGTCTCGCCTTTTATACTCGTGCTGGCAAGGAGTATGCTTTACCGTCGCCGTGCCGCCTTTTCTACCCTTGCGGGCAAAGAGTATGCTCAGGTAGACAAGGAGCATATTTTTGTTATTGTACTTTTCCCCTTTTGTACTCCTACGTGCAAGGAGTCTGATTTTGTTGTTGTTGTCATCTTGCCTTTTATACTTGTACGAGCAAGCAGCATGCTTTGCTATTGCCATCTCGCCTTTTATGCTCGTGCGGGCTAGGCGTATACTTTTGTTGTTGTACTTTTAGCCTTTTATAACTCTTACGGGCAAGTAGTCTGATTTTGCTATTGTTGCCATCTCCTATTTTATACTCGTGCGGGTAAGGATTCTGGTTTTGTTGTGCTTGTCGTCTTCCTTTTTATACTCGAGTAGGCTAGGAGTATACTTTTGTTGATGCACTTGATGTAATTTATACTCTTGCGGGCAAGGAATCTACATTTGTTGTTGTTGCTATCTCGTCTTTCATAGTTGAGCCGACAAGGAGTCTATTTTGCTGTTATTATCGACTCACCTTTCATGCTCGCATAGGCAAGGAGTTTGCATTTGCTATTGCTGGTGTCCCACCTTTTATACTCGTGTGGGCAAGAAGTCTGGTTTTGTTATTGTTATCGTCTCGCTTTTATACTAGTGTAAACAAGGAGTCTGCTTTGTTGTCATTGCCATCTCGCCTTTTATGCTCGTGTAGGCAAGAAGTATACTTTTGTTGCTGTACTTTTCGCCTTTTATACTCCTAGGGGCACGAAGTATGTTTTTTTTGTTGTAGCTGTCTTGCTTGTTATACATGTGCAGGCAAGGAGTTTGGCTTTGTTTTCATTGTCGTCTCGCCTTTTACACTTGAGCGGGTGAGGAGTACACTTTTATTGTTGTACTTTGTCGCCTTTCACACCTTGCAGGCAAGGAGTCTGTTTTTGTTGTTGTTGTTGTTGTTGTCTTACCTTTTGCACTAGTGCAATTTAGGAGCTTGCTTTGCTGTTGTTGCTGTCTCGCCATTCATACTCGTGCAGGCAAGGACAATATTTTTGCTGCTGTACTTTTTGCCTTTTATACTCTTACAGGCTAGGAGTTTGCTTCTGTTGTCGTTGTTATGTTGCCTTTTATACTCGTGCAGGAAAGGAGTTTGGCTTTGTTATCATTGTCATCTTTCCTTTTATAATCGTGTGGGCAATGAGTAAAAAGTATACATTGCTATTGTTGTCTCACCTTTTACACTTGTGTAGGCAAGGAGCATGCTTTTGTCATTGTTGCCATCTCGCCTTTTATACTCGTACGAGCTAGGAGTTTGTTTGGCTATCGCTGTCACCTCGCCTTTTATACTCGTGCGGGAGGAGAGTATCCTTTTGTTATTGTACTTTTTGCCTTTTATACTTTTTCGGGCAAGGAGTCTACTTTTGTTGTTGGTGTTGTCGCACCTTTTATATTTATGTAGACAAAGAGTCTGGTTTTGCTCTTTTTACTAGTTGCCTTTCATACTCATGTGGGTAAGGAGTATTCTTTGCGGTTATTGTCTCTCCTTTTATACTAGTGCGGGCAATGAGTATGCTTTTGTTGTTATTCCCGTCAGGCATTTTATACTCATATGGGCAAGGAGTTTGGTTTTTTTGTTGTTGTCGGCTTACCTTTTAAACTTGTTCGGGCAAGCAGATGCTTTGCGATTGCTGTCTCGCATTTTATACTCGTATGGGCAAAGAGTATTCTTTGTTGTTGCCGTCTCACCTTTTATACTCTTGTGAGTAAGGAGTCGGCTATTACTGTTGTTGTCGTCTCGCCTTTTATACTCGTGTGGGCAAGTAGCATAGTTTGTTGTTGCTGCCTTGCCTTTTACACTCTTTCGGGCAAAGAGTCGGGTTTTGTTGTTGTTACCGTATTGCCTTTTATACTTGCATGGGCAACGAGTTTGGTTTTGTTGTTGTTTTCGTCTCGCCTTTTATGCTTGCGAGGGCACGAGCTATGCTTTGATATTGCTGTCATGCCTATTTTGCATGTGCGAGTAAACTGTGCGCTTTTGTTGTTGCTGTCATCTCGCCTTTTATACTCGTGCAGGCAAGGAGCATGGTTTGTTGTTGTCGTCTTACCCTTTATACTCGCGTGAGCAAGAAGTATGTTTTGTTGCTGCCATCTCGCCTTTTATACTCTTGTGGGCTAGGAGTCTGCTTTGCTATTATTACTGTATCGACTTGTGTGCTCTTGCAGGCAAGGAGTATAATGTTGGTTTTGCAAGTTTTGCCTCTTATATTCTTGTGGGAAAAGAGTCTACTATTGTTGTTGTTGTCGTCTCGCCTTTTATACCCATGCGTGGAACGAGTCTAGCTTTGTTGTTGTTGCCATCTTTCCTTTTATACTCAGGCAAGCGACAAGTATACTTTTGTGATTGTACTTGTCGCCTTTTATATTCTTGCATTCAAGGAGTTTGCTTTAGTGTTGTTGCCGTCTTGCTTTTTATGCTCGTGCAGGCGAGAAGTGTCGTTCTATTGATGATGTCGTCACGCATTCTATAGTCGTGCGGGCAAGCATCTAGCCTTGTTGTTGCCGTCTCGTATTTTATACTCGTTCGGGCAGGGAATATGGTCTGTAGTTGTCGTCATGCCTTTAATACCCGTGCGGTAGAAAATATGATTTTGTTATTATTGTTGTCTCACTTTTTATGCTCGTCTGGACCAGTAGTCTGGTTTTGTTGTTATTGCTGTCTCGCCTTTCATACTCATGCGGGCAAGCAGCATGCTTTATTGTTTTTGTCTCGCCTTTTATACTCATGTGGGCAAGGAGTATGCTTTGTTGTTGCTATCTCATATTTTATATTCGTGTGGGATAGGAGTATGGTTTGTAATTACTGTCATGCCTTTAATGCTCGTGCAGGAAAAGAGTATTCTTTTGTTGTTGTTCCCATCTCGCCTTTTATACTCGTCCAGGTGAGTAGTCTGGTTTTGTTACTGTTGCCGTCACGCCTTTTATACTCATGCAGGCAAGCAAAATGCTTTGTTGTTGTCATCTCAACTTTTATATTCTTCCAAGTAAGGAGTTGGCTTTTGTTGTTGTTGCCATCACCCCATTTATACTCTTATGGACAAGGAGTTTGGTTTTGTTGCTGTTGCCATCTTGCCTTTTATGCTCATGCGGGCAAGGAGTATGCTTTAATATTGCTGTCACGCCTTTTCTACTCGTGCGAGCAAAAGGCTTTCTTTTGTTGTTGTCACTGTCTTGCCTTTTATACTCGTGTAGGCAAGGAGTATGCTTTCGTATTGTCATCTTGCCTTTTATACTCATGCGAGCAAGGAGTATGCTTTGTTTTTTCCGTCTTGGCTTTCATAGTCGTGTGGGCAAGGAGTCTGCTTTGCTATTATTACCACCTTGGCTTTTATACTTGTGTGGGCATGGAGTATATTGTCATTTTTGGAAGTTTGCCTTTTATTTTCTTGCGGGCAAAGTGTCTACTTTTGCTATTGGCCATCTCGCCTTTTATCCACATGCGTGCAAGGAAGCTAGCTTTGTTGTTGTTACCATCTTTCCTTTTGTATTCGGGCAGGCGACAAGTACACTTTTGTTGTTCTACTTGTCGCCTTTTATACTCTGGCGTGCAAGGAGTCAACTTTAGTGTTGTTGCCGTCTAGCCATTTATACTCTTGCGGGCAAGAAGTATCATTTTGCTGTTGTCGCCGTGTCAGCTTTTACACTCATGCGGGAGAGCAGGCTGCTTTGTTGTTGCCGTCTCATATTTTATACTCTTGCGGGCAAGAAGTATCGTTTTGCTGTTGTCGCCGTGTCAGCTTTTATACTCGTGCACCGGGGAAGGCCCCTGGAGGGGCCGTTCCCAGTTCGTCCCCCGGCCGACACACGACAACCCGCTCTCACTGCGGGAGCAATATGAGCCGTCCGCCGACAACCGACGTGTTCGGGGCTGGGAACCCCGAGCCCAACCCTCAGAACCAATCCTTTTCTCGAGGTTACGGATCTACTTTGCCGACTTCCCTTGCGTACATTGTTCCATTGAGTAGAGGCTGTTCACTTTGGAGACTTGATGCGGTTATGAGTACGACTAGGTACGGTAGGCACTCGGTCCTCCAAATTTTTAAGGGTCGCCGAGGGCGCATCGAACACCGCACGACATGCGGTGCTCTTCCAGCTGCTGGACCCTACTTCTGACTAAGTCGTTTCCAGGGTGGGCAGGCTGTTAAACAAAAAAGATAACTCTTCCTGAGGCCCCCGTCGACGTCTCTGGACTCCCTAACATTGCCGTCAGCTGCCGCGTCTCAGTTCGGGAATTTTAACCCGATTCCCTTTCGAAGCTCGCGCGCATACACGCTGTCGAACGGGCTTCCCCCGTCTCTTAGGATCAACTAACCCATCTGTAAGTGCCATTCATAGCGACCGCCGTGCCCTCCTACTCATCGGGGCCTGGCCCTTTCCTCGACGGCCGGGTGTGGATTGCGCGCTTCAACGCCATCCTTTTTCGGGGCTTGTTGATTCGGCAGGTGAGTTGTTACACACTTCTTAGCGAATTTTGACTTCCATGACCACCGTCCTGTTGTCTTAATCGACCAACACCTTTTGTTGGATTTGGGTTAGCGCGCAGTTGGGCATCGTAACCCGGCTTCTGGTTCATCTTGCATCGCTAGTTCTGCTTACCAAAACTTGGAGCTTTCGATTTCGTGGCACAGTTCAACAGAGTAGCCGCACCGTCCTACCTATTTAAAGTTTGAGAATAGGTCGAGGGCGTTACGCTCCCTATGCCTCTAATCATTGGCTTTACCCGATAGAACTCGCACCTCGCTCCAACTATCCTAAGAGAAACTTCAGAGGGAACTAGCTACTAGACGGTTCAATTAGCCTTTCCCCCCTATACCCAAGTCAGATGAACGATTTGCACTACAGTATCGCTGCGGGCCTCCACCAGAGTTTCCTCTGGCTTCGCCCCGCTCAGGCATAGTTCACCATCTTTTGGGTCCTAACAGGCATGCTCTCACTCGAACCCTTCTCAGAAGATCAAGGTCGGTCGGCGGTGCAACCTTCGAGGGGATCCCGCCAAGTCAGCTTCCTTGTGCCTTACGAGTTTACTTGCCCGTTAACTCGTACACATGTCAGACTCCTTGGTCTGTGTTCCAAGACCGGCCGAATGGGGAGCCCGTAGGCCGACGCCTGGAACGCGCGATTGCCGAGGCACCCCGTGATGGCAGACGCTTTGTCCGCAATCACGAGGGCGACGTCTCCTCGGATGTTTCAAGGGCCCAAGCTTGGGACCTATGTCAGTGAGTGTGCCTCCTGACCTGGGGTTGCAATGCGAGAAAGGGTCAGGCTCGTCAGAGTTCGGAGCAACGACGCGGTCGTACGACACTGTGCCAGGGTCTCTCAACCACCGTTGTCGGGGCGAACGTCGTTGGGGACATGGTTTTTGGGTCAATCGCGATGCCGGGCCCACGGGAGGCCATCTTCTGCCACCGAACGCAACCCCATCAATTCGGGGGTGGGGTGGCCAATGTTGTGTGACAGCCAGGCAGGTATGTAGTCAAAGCGAGCTGATGACTCGCACTTACTAGGAATTCCCCGTTGAAGACGAACAATTGCAATGATCTATCCCCATCACGATGAAATTTCAAAGATTACCTAGGCCTGTCGGCCAAGGCTATAGACTTGTTGAATACATTAGTGTAGCGCGTGTGCGGCTCAGAACATCTAAGCACATCACAGACCTGTTATTGCCTAAAACTTCTTTGGTCTAGAAGGCCATAGTCCCTCTTCCAATCATGCCCAACACATGCCCATTCAACGAGTCGGTGCAAGTTGCTAATAATCCATTCCTTGGCCGTTTTCAAGCTCTCTTCGGTGGCTAATGCCCTGGCTGATTTTCCCATCACCTTGCTTGTTGACATGCCCAGCCCATGTCTATGTCCATGTCCATGCCCATTTAATGAGTAGGTGCAATGTGCCAACAACTTTATTATGCTCTTCGCTCGAGAGTCTAACACCTAACCTCTCTAGTGCTTGGTGCAAGCATGCTGGTAGGGGTTCCTCATTGTGAGCCTCCGCAAACTGTCAAGCATATTGTGTAGGGCTCAACTTAGAGATTTTGAAGTCTGAATGCTAGCCTCTTAGCCAGCTCAAGAAAAGTTGGAATAGTGATATGAGGGGAGAGGGTGGGACGAATCGAAGCGACAAAGGATGGGCAGATACTTTTCTAGCCACTGGACCCTACCTCCGAATAAGTCATTTCCAGGGTGGGTAGGCTGTTAAACAGAAAAGAAAATTCTTCCTGAGGACCTCACCAATGTCTTCGGACTCCCTAATGTTGTCATAAGCTGCCACATCCCGGTGCAAGAATTTTAACTTGATTCCCTTTCAAAGCTCGCACTCAAAAGTGCTGTCGGACAGGCTTTCCTGGTGTTTAGGATCGACTAACCCATGTGAGGGCGAGCGATGTGTCCACGATCGTGAGGGCGACGTCTCGTTGGGTGTTTCAAGGGCTAGGGCTTGGGACACCCCAACAATCTAAGTAGGTCCATGCCTCGAGCCCATTAGCAAGCCGACTCTTCCTATTCTGTATCCAAATAAGGCGCATAGCTGGCCCCCATCTGTTTCCCTCCTGACAATTTTGAGCACTCTTTGACATTCTTTTCAAAGCCCTTTTCATTTTTTCCTCGCGATACTTGTTTGCTACTAGTCTCTCGCCCATATTTGGCCTTGGACAGAGTTTACCGCCTGATTGGGGCTACATTCCCAAACAACCATACTCACAGACAATGCCTTGTCGTACGATAGGGTCTGGGCACAACGGGGCTCTCACCCTCTCTAGCGCCCCCTTCCAGGGGACTTGGTCCCAATACTTTGCTAAGGACGCTTCTCCAGGTTACAATTCAAATATCGAGGGCGTCTGATTCTCAAGCTGGGCTATTTCGGGTTTGCTCATCATTACTAAGGGAATCCTCATAAGTTTCTTTTCCTCCGCTTATTGATATGCTTAAACTAAGAGGGTGATCCCACCTAACCTGGGGTCACAATGCGAGAAATGGTCAAGTTCTTCAAAGTTGTAAGCGACGACATGGCCGCATGACATTGTGCGAGGGTCTCTCAACAACTGTTTTTGAGGCGAACGCTGTTAGGGACATGGTTTTTGGGCCAACCGAGATGCCGAGCACACAGGAGGCCATCTTCCGCCATCAAGCACAACCCCATCTATTTGGGGGTCGGGTGGGCAATGTTTTGTGACACCTGGGCAGACGTGCCCCTGGCCAGAAGGCTTCGAGCACAACTTGCGTTCAAAGACTTGATGATTCACGAGATTCTACAATTCACACCAAGTATCGCATTTCGTTACGTTCTTCATCGATGAGGGAGATGAGACATCCATTACCGAGAGTCATTTTGATTCTCATTATAGAGGTGCAATGCCCCGACTACACTCTGTTCTAGGGGTGACGAGGCATTGCCTTTCAATTTTTGATTTCCATGTCACGACCTACACTGAGGATTTGTTGTTCGTGCCGGAGGGTGACTGACGATCTATCAGCGTCACGACAGACGCTATAGCGTGCTGGTGCCCATGGACCGACGCACGCCCTGCGTTATGTGATGTTAACTTGTTCGCGGGTCGTTCTGCTGGGTAGAGGTTTCGACAATGATCCTTCCGTAGGTTCACCTATAGAAACCTCATTACCACTTCTCCTTCCTCTAAATAATAAGGTTCAGTGGCCTTCTTGCGACGTCGTCAGTGGCGAAAGCGACGAACCACCAACGTCGCCGCTATCCGAACACTTAACTAGACCATTCAATCGGTAAGAGCGATAGATAGTGTGTACAAAGGGTAGGGACATAGTCAACATGAGTTGATGACTCGCACTTACTAGGAATTCCTCGTTAAAGACCAATAATTGCAATGATCCATTCCCATCACGATGAAATTTCAAAGATTACCCAGGCCTATCGGCCAAGGCTATAGACTCGTTGAATAAATCTGTGTATCACGCTTGTGGTCCAAAACATCTAAGGGCATCACAGACCTACTATTACCTCAAACTTCTTTGGCCTAGAAGGCCATAGTCCCTCTATGAAGCTAGCCACAGAGGATCATCTCTACCTAGCTAGTTAGCAGGCTGAGGTCTCATTCGTTAATTAAATTAACTAGACAAATCGCTCCACCAACTAAGAACGACCATTCACCACCACCTATAGAATAAAAAAAAAAGCACTTAGTTTGTCAATCCTTACAATGTCTGGACTAAATAAGTTTCCCCCTGTTGAGTCAAATTAAGTCGTAGACTCCACTCGTAGTAGTGCCCTTCCATCAATTCTTTTAAGTTTTAGCCTTGCGGCCATACTCCCCCCAAAACCCAAAGACTTTGATTTCTGATAAGGTGCCGGCAGAGTCCTAAAAGCAACTTCTACCGATCCTTGGTAAGCATCGCTTATGGTTGAGACTAAGACGGTATTGATCATATTTGAGCCCCCAAACTTCGTTCTTGATTAATAAAAACATCCTTGGCAAATGCTTTTGCAGTTGATTGTCTTTTATAAATCCATGAATTTCACCTCTGACTTTGAAATACGAATGCCCACAACTGTCCCTGTTAATCATTACTCTGATCCCAAAGGCCAACACAATAGGATCAAAATCCTATGATGTTATCCCATATTAATGTATCCAAAGCATAGGCTTGCTTTGAGCACTCTGTTTTCTTCAAAGTAACAGCACTGCAGGCATGAGCCGGCCAATTAAGGCTAAGAGCGCACCGCTGGTAGAAGGGATGAGGCAAAAGGTGCACACCAAAGGCAGACTGATCAACTCATCCCAAGGTCCAACTACGAGCTTTTTAATTGCAACAACTTAAATAGACGCTATTGGAACTAGGATTACCATGGCGGCTGGCACCGGGCCTGACCTCCAACCAATCTTCATTAAAGGATTTAGATTGTATTCATTCTAATTACCAGACTCACAAGAGCTCGGTATTGTTATTTATTGTCACCACCTCCTCGTGCTAGGATGGGGTAATTTGTGCGCCTGTTGCCTTCCTTGGATGTCGTAGTCGTTTTTTAGGCTCCCTCTCTAGAATCGAACACTAATTCTGTGTTACCCGTTACCACCACGGTAGGTGCTAGTCCCTTAAACACTAAGCATTCTAGAGTTGCTGGCACCTTCTGCCAATTCCCAGCATTGGACTTTGGGGTGGCTGGGCACTTCTTGAGGCAAGGTGAAAGCTAAGAGGGTTTAGCATAGGCACAGGCCTACGTGTGGGTCCCAAGGTGGACCCAGGCATGGATTGGGCTACAGATTCGTGGGCTCCATCCAATCGGTCATGAGCATGGGTCAAGAGGTCCAGAAACACAAGAATGAGTCTTGGCCAAGTATGCATGGCATTGCATGGTACTACATGGCATTGCATGTCACTACATGGCACCAAGTCTCTTATGACGTGTGGAACGTGGGGACATACGAGTATGGCTCTATCTTGTTGGCAGAGCATTGCGATAATGCTCATTAGATCATGCATGGCTAAGAATCGTGGGTAGATAAGGTTTTATTTAGATCAAGTGATGGATGATCGTGGGAGATAAGGCTAATCAAGATCAAGTCATGGATAAGATCTTGGGAAGATTATCAGCCATGATAGAGATCGTGGGGAGATAACATTTATCACCAAGCCCTATATAGTTGGGATGTCAAACCTTATGGGTTGTCAATTGTACTCAGTGAGAGAGAAATCACTTAGAGAGAAAGGGTGAAACACTATCGAGAGTTCAGTGATTTGTTCCTTTGTATTACTTTGAGTTAAAGTAATAAAGGTTGGGAAAGGTTCTTGTATGCTCTTGTGTTTCTTTTGAGTGTGCGAGTTGTGTGCTTGTTATATAGTTCCATTGTACAATCCTTGTGTGTGCTATTGGCTGAGACTAAGCGCGACTTAGTGCCATCACAAGGCAAAAATTCGAGTGAGATATTTAGCACTGTGATAGCTATCAGAGGATAAAGGTTTTACTAATGGCAGGTGGTTTGGGTCTTGATGCAGTTCGTGTCTGCATAGCCAAGCTTTTTGAGATACTTTGCGATCTTTCAGAGGATCCAAATTTCACCATGTTCTAAACTTTGGCGCTCCATGGGAAGTATATAATCGATCGACGGTGACAACATGAGGTGGTGGCCTCTTCAAACACAGTTTTTTGGCTTGATGAGATAGTAGTAGAAATAGCCATTCTCAAGAAGGGTGTAGCCTCTCAACCAGGCAGAGATATTATGGTTGGCTTGACCAAGATGAAGGTGCAGGAGCTTAAAGCCTTCAAGGAAGCAAGGGATGCCACGTAGATTAGGAATTTCCTATAAGGCATGGAACAGTATTTCAAGGCTGTCAGAGTGCTAGATGACAAGAAGGTCAATCTGACCAGCGTGTATCTAGCCAAGGACACCAAGCTGTGGTGGCAGACTTAGTTGGATGACAATGGAAGTGCAGGAAAGTCTAAGATCAAGATGCCCCATAATTTGGCCTGATGTATGTGAAGATTAGGCTCAGTAATAATGAGTTGATCGCGATGGATGACACGAGTGCTACCCACAACTTCGTTGCTAAGAGGATGGTGGAGTCATTAGGTCTAAAAGTCACCAAAACTAGAAGTCGAATGAAGGCAGTCAAATTAGCAGCTCGGGAGGTGCTTGGCATGGCATTAGGTGTGGAGGTAACTATTGGTACTTGGTTTGGTAAACTTAACTTCACTATTGTGTCTTTAGATGATTTTTATATAATACTGGAGTTGATTTCTTTGTGAGTGCAAAAGTTGCTCTGTTGGCTCACTCGGGTGGTCTCATAAGCATGCTTGAGGATCATCCATGTTATGTTTCTGAAATATTCACTCCCTCTTCAAATATTGGTGGGAAGTCGGGTAGTATGCTATTAGCTATGAAGGCAGAGTGTGGTCTGAAGAAGGGAGTAGTCACCTACCTTGTAGCTTTGATGGAGATCAAAGAAGGCGTTGTTGCGGAGGTGCCTAATAGTGTTGCAGATCTGTTGGATGAGTTCAAGGATGTGATGCCTCTCGAACTCCCCAAGTGTCTACTCCTAAGGTGTGCTACTAACCACAAGATCAATTCGGTGCCTGGCTCCAAAGCACCAGCACAAGCTCCATACCGCATGAGTATGCTAGAGTTAGCAGAACTAAGGAAGCAGTTGACAAAGTTGCTGGATGTAGGCCTAATTCAGCCCTCCAAAGAGCCATATGGTGCCCTAGTATTGTTTTAGAAGAAACACGATGGCTTCCTATAGATGTGTGTAGATTGCAGGGCATTAAACAAAGTAACAGTGAAGAACAAGTATTCTATTCCATTGATTGCTGACTTGTTCGATAGGCTGGCCAGAGTCTCATATTTCACCAAGCTAGATATGCGGTCTGGATATTAGTAGGTCAGAATTAATGAAGGAGATGAAGGGAAAATGACATTCATCACTTGCTATAGCTCTTACAAATTCCTAGTGATGTCATTTGGTTGGCTATTGCCCCTACTACTTTTTGTAATTTGATGAATCATATATTTCATGACTTTATCAATCATTTTGTGGTCATTTGTCTTGATGATATTATTGTATATAGTGAGTCCCTAGAGGATCACTTGTCCCACCTAAGATTGGTGTTGTCTAGGTTGACAGAGCACCATTTATATGTAAAGAAAAAAAAGTGTGAGTTTGCTTAGTGACAGATTATATTCTTGGGGTATAGGACAAGTCAAGGGCACGTAAAAATGGATCAGAGAAACTTCCAGGCAATAGTGGACTGGTAACCCCCTACAAAAGTGTCGGAATTGAGGTCTTTTTTTGGCTTGTCTAACTATTACAGGAAGTTCGTGCAGGGTTACTCCAAAAAGATGGCCCCATCAATAGACTTGCTAAAAAGGGTAGACCATAGAGGTGGACCACAGATTATTAGGAAGCCTTTGACAAGTTGAAGGTAGCAGTGTCCACAGAGTTAGTCCTGAGGCTGCCGAACTTAGAGTTGCCTTTTTTTAGTACTGAGTGACATCCTAGAAAAAGCCATTTAAGGGGTGTTGCTGCAAGAAGACCACCCTATTGCCTACGAGAGCTAGAAACTCAATAAAGCAGAGCAATAGTACTTGGCTCATAAGAAGGAAATGCTTGTAGTGGTGCATTGTCTTTGCACTTGGAGGGTGTACTTGCTGGGTACCAGGTTCGTGGTTCAGACCGACAATGTGGCAAACACATTCTTTCACACTCAGAAAGAGCTTTCTGCATGATAACCTCAGTGGTAGGAGTTCTTGTTTGAGTATGATTTCACGTGGGTAAGGATGGCGGACGGGTAGTGTGTACAAAGGGCAGGGTTGTAGTCAACACGAGCTTATATCTCACACTTACCAGGAGTTCCTCAATGAAGAGCAACAATTGTAATGACCTATCCCCATCATGACGAAATTTCAAAGAATTCCCAGGCCTGTTGGCCAAGGCTATGGACAAATTGAATACATCAGTGTAGCACTCAGGCAGCTTAGAAAATCTAAGGGCATCATAGACCTGTTATTGCCTCAAACTTCCTTGCCCTAGAAAGCCATAGTCCCTCTAAGAAGCTGGCCACAGAGGATCACTTCTGCATAGATAGTTAGCAGGCTGAGCTCTTGTTCATTAACGGAATTAACCAGACAAATCGGTCCACCAACTAAGAACGGCCATGCCCCACCACCCATAGAATCAAGAAAGAGATCTCAATCTGTCAATCCTTACTATGTCTGGACCTGGTAAGTTTCCACGTGTCGAGTCAAATTAAGCCACAGGCTCCACTCCTGGTGGTGCCCTTCCGTCAATTCCTCTAAGTTACAGCCTTGCAACCATACTCCCCTCGGAACCCAAAGACTTTGATTTCTCATAAGGCACCGGTAGAGTCCTGAAAGCAACTTCTACCAATCCCTAGTTGGCATCGTTTTATGGCTGAGTATTCTGGTATTTGATCATCTTTGACCCCCCAACTTTCATTCTTGATTAAAGAAAACATCCCTAGCAAATGCTTTCGTAGTTGTTCGTCTTTCATAAATCCAAGAATTTCACCTCTGACTATGAAATACGAATGCCCCCGACTGTACCTGTGAATTATTACTTTGATCCTGAATGCCAAAACAATAGGGATCAAAATCCTATGATGTTATCCCATGCTAATGTATCCAGAGCATAAGCTTGCTTGGAGCACTCTAATTTCTTTAAAGTAATAGCACCAGAGACACAACTAAGCCAATTAAGGCCAGAAGCGCATCGCCGATAGAAGGGACGAGGTGAAAGGTGCACACCAAAAGACAGACCGACCGACCCATCCCAGAGTCCAACTACGAGCATTTTAACTGTAACAACTTAAATATATGGTATTGGAGTTGGAATTACTGCGGCTGCTGGCACTAGACTTGCCCTCCAATGGATCCTTGTTAAGGGATTTAGATTGTACTCCTTCCAATTACTAGACTAGTAAAAGCTCGGTATTGTTATTTATTGTCACTACCTCCCCGTGTCAGGATTGGATAATTTGCATGCCTACTGCCTTCCTTGGATGTGGTAGTCATTTCTCAGGTTCCCTCTCTGAAATTGAACCCTAATTCCCGTTACTTGTCGCCACTATGGTAGGTGTCACAAGGCTAATTTTCTCACTCAAAATTTTGCCTTATGATGGCACTAAGTCACACTTAGTCTCAGCCAACTGCAAACACAAGGATTTCACAATGGAACTTTTTAAGTAGGCACACAACTCACACACTCAAAAGAGACACAAGAGCATATACGGGAACCTTTCCCAACCTTTACTACTTTAACTTAAAGTAATACAAAGCAACAGCCACTGAACTCTCGACAGTGTTTGACTCTTTCTAGCTCAATGATATCTCTCTTACTGAGTACAAATGACAAACCCATAGGGTCTATATATAGCTAACACCCCTAGCTATCAAGGGTTTGGAGATAAACATTATCCCCCCACAATCTCTATCATGGCTGATCATCCTCATCTTCCCATGATCTTATCCATGACTTGATCTTGTTAAGCCTTATCTCCCACGATCATCCATCACTTGATCTCGATAAGCCTTATCTACCCATGATCCGTAGCGATGCGTGATCGGATGAGCATTATCCGAGTGCTCGGCCTACTGGATTAAGCCACACTCACATGTCCCCATGTTCTACACGTCGTAGGAGAGTCGATGCCATGCAATGCCATGTAGACTTGGCCAAGACTCAGCCTCATGTTTTGGGCTTCTTAGCCCAAGCCCATAGCCCATCTGATGGAGGCCACGAACATGTAGCCTAGCATATTTTGTCCAACCCCAACCTTGGTCCACACTGGGATCCACATGTAGGCTCTTGCCTACGCTAACCCTCTCAGCTTTCATCTTGCCTCAAGGAATGCCCAGCCACTCCAAAATCCAATGCTAAGAATTGGTGCAAGGTGCCACTAACTCCAGCATGCTAAGTGTTCAAGGGACTAACAAACCACCCCCACTTGTTGAAGCCAACATCCTCATTGGTAGGGTTGAAAGGTAGTCTTCCACCTGCTTCTCAAACTGCCATAGAGTCACATCTTTTTCCTCAGTTACCTCGCTGTCTGGTGCATTCTTCCACTTCACCAAGTACTCAAACTACCTGTTCTTCTTACTTTGCCCATGCGTTTGGTGGTCCAGGATTCTCTACACTTCACGCTGGAACTCAGTTCTCATTGTAGGCGGTGCACGCCGGGCTTGTTTCCTTGAAGACTCATTGCCCGCTTCCTCATAGAAGGGTTTCAAGAAGCTCATATGGAAGGTTGGATATACCTACAATCTTTTTGGAAATTGGAACTTGTATGCAACACTGCCAACTTTCTTCTCCACTGTGAAGGGACCGTCATACTTTGGAACAAGCCCACGATGCACTGACTTGCTGTTGATCTCCTTCCAAATTTGGGGAGTAAGTTTATATTCGAGCGAGCAAGGAGTATACTTTTGTTGTTCAACTTTTTGCCTTTTATCCTCTTGCAGGCAAGAAGTCAACTTTTGTTGTTGTTGTCGTCTCGTCTTTTATACTCGGTCTGGCAAGGAGTATACTTTTGTTGTACTTGTCGTCTTTTATGCTCGTGCGGGCTAGGTGTCAGCTTTGATGTTGTTGTCATCTCATTTTTTATACTCATGCAGGCAAAGAGCATACTTTTGTTGTTGTACTTGTCACCTTTTATACTTTTTGGGCAAGGAGTTTGATTTTGTTGTTGTTGCCGTCTCGGCTTTTATACTTGTGCAGGCAGGGAGTTTGGTTTTGTTGCTGCTGTCGTCTTGCCATTTATACTTGCGCAGGTAAGGAGGGTGCTTTTGTTGTTGTACTGTTTGCTTTTTATACTCATGCGGGCATGCAGTGTACTTTTACTGTTCTTATAGTCTCGCCTTTTATGCTCGTGTGGGCAAGGGATCTGGTTTTGTTGTTGTTACCATCTCGCCTTTTATACTTATGCAGGCAAGGTGTATGCTTTGCTATTACCATGTCACCTTTTCTACTCAAGCTGGCAGCGAGTATGCTTTTCTTGTTGTTGCTATCTCGCCTTTTATACTCGTACGGTCGAGGAGTCTTGTTTTGTTATTGTTGCCATGTTGCCATTTATTCTCGTGCAAGCAAGCAGCATGCTTTGTTGCTGCCTTCTCGCCTTCATACTATTGTCAGTAAGGAGTCTACGTTTGTTGTTGTTGTTGTCTAGGCTTTTAACTCGTGTGGGCTAGGAGTCTATTTTACTGTAATCACTGTCTCTCCTTTTATACTTGTGCAAGCAAGCAGTATACCTTTGCTGTTGTACTTTTTGCCTTTTATACTCTTGCTGGTAAAAAGTCTACTTTTGCTGGTGTTGCTGTCACAACTTTCATGTTCGTGCGGGTAAGGAGTCTGATTTTACTATTGTACTTGTTGCCTTCTTTACTCTTGCCGGCAAACAGTCTATTTTTACTGTTGTTGCCATCTCGCCTATTATTCTTGTGTAGGTTAAGAGTCTGCTTTGCTTTTGTTGTCGTCTTACCTTTTGTACTCAAGCAAGCATTGAGGATGCTTTTGTTGTTGGACTTATTACCTTTTATACTCTTGTGGGCAAGGAGTCTGCTTTTGTTGTTGCTGCTGTCTCGCCTTTTATACTCGTGCGGGCATGGATACTAGTTTTGTTGTTGTTACCGGCTCGCTTTTTACACTCCTGTTGGTAAGTTGTATGCTTTTGTTGCTGGTATCGTCTCGCCTTTTATTCTTGTACCGTCTCGTCTTTTATACTCGCGCGGGCAAGGAGTCTGGTTTTGTTGTTGTTGCTGTCTCACCTTTTATACTTGTGTGGGTAAGGTGCATGCTTTGTTGTTACTGTCTCGCCTTTTATTTTCTTGCGGGCAAGGAGTATGCTTCACTATTGTCGTCTCCCCTTTTATACTCATGTGTGCAAGGAGTATGATTTTGTTGTTGTTGCCATCTAGCCTTTTATACTCACATGGGCAAGGAATCTGATTCTGTTGTAGTTGTCCTCTCTCCTTTTATACTCAGTCGGGTGAGGAGTATACTTTTGTTGTTGTACTTATCATCTTTTATACTTTTGCAGGCAAGGAGTCTGCTTTTGTTATTGTTGTTGCCATCTTGCCTTTTATATTCTTGCAGGCTTGGTGTTTGCTTTAATGTTGTTGCCGTCTCACCTTTTATACTCGTACGGGCCAAGTGCATACTTTTATTATTGTACTTTTCACCTTTTATACTCTTACGGGCAAAAAGTCTACTTTTGTTGTTATTGCTATCTCGCCTTTTATACTCGTGCAGGCAGGAAGTTTAGATTTGTTGTTGTTATCATCTTGCCTTTTATACTTGTGCAGGCAAAGAGTGTACTTTTGTTGTTATACTTTTTGCTTTTTATACTCTTGCAGGCAGGGAGTCTGCTTTCGTTGTTGTTGCTGTCTCGCCTTTTATACTCATGCAGGTAAGGAGTACGCTTTACTGTTGCCGTATCGCCTTTTATACTCATGTTGGCAGCAAGTATGCTTTTATTGTTGTTGCAGTCTCGCCTTTTATACTCCTACGGGTAAGGAATATGCTTTACTGTTGTCGTGTTGCCTTTTATACTCATGTTGGCAGCAAGTATGCTTTTATTGTTGTTGTAGTCTTGCCTTTTATAATCGTGCAAGCATGGAGCTTGGTTTTGTTGTTGTTAATGTACTGCTTTTTATTCTTGTGTGGGCAAGCAGCATGCTTTGTTGTTGCCGTCATGCCATTTATACTGGTGCGGACGAAGAATATGCTTTGTTGTTCCGATCTCATCTTTTATACTCATGTGGGCAAAGAGTCTGCTTTTGTTGTTGGTGCCGTTTAGCCTTTCGACTTGTGCAGGCTAAGAGTCTGTTTTGCTGTGGTTACTGTCTCTCCTTTTCTAATCATGCAGGCAAGGAGTATAGTTTAGTTGTTTTACTTTTTGTCTTTTATGCTCTTGCAGGCAAGGAGTCTACTTTTGCTGCTGCTGCCGTCTCGACTTTTATGCTCGTGCAGACAAAGAGTCTGGTTTTGTTGTTGTACTTGTCGCCTTTTTTACTCTTGCGGGCAAAGATTCTGATTTTACTGTTGTTGCTTCTCGCCTTTTTTACTCGTGCAGTTTATGCTATTGTTCCCGTCTCACCTTTTGTACTTATATGGGCATTAAGTATGCTTTTGTTGTTGGACTTTTACCTTTGATACTATTATAGCCAATGAGTCTACTTTAGTTGTTGTTGCTGTATCGCTTTTTATACTTGTGCTGGCAAGGATACTAGTTTTGTTGTTGTCACCGACTCACCTTTTACACTCATGTGGGCAAAGACTAAGCTTTGCTAATGTCGTCTCACCTTTTATACTCGTGCAAGTAAGGAGCATGCTTTTTTGTTGCCGCCTCGCC
>CM075454.1:3554014-3574014 GCA_037832335.1 Carallia pectinifolia | reverse complement strand
CCCATTCAATGAGTAGGTACAATGTGCCAACAACTCTAATATGCTCTTCGCTCGAGAGTCTAACACCTAACCTCTCTAGTGCTTGGTGCAAGCATGCTGGTAGGGGTTCCTCATTGTGAGCCTTCGCAAACACCCGATGCAACTATCAAGCATATTGTGTAGGGCTCAACTTAGAGATTTCCAAGTCTGAATGCTAGCCTCCTAGCCAGCTCAAGAAAAGTTGGAATAGTGATATGAGGGGAGAGGGTGGGACGAATTGAAGCGACAAAGGCTGAATCTCAGTAGATCATGGCAGCAAGGCCACTCTGCAACTTTGAATACCCTGTGGCATATTTAAGTCATTTACAAAGGATTCTACCCATCGATTAGTAGAAATTATAATTCAAGGCGGCAACTGCAACTCGTCCACTACGGGTGCTTCGCTCACGACACGTGCCTTTAGGGGCCATAAGGCTCCTACTATGGGTCGGCAATCAAACGACGTGCGCACGAGTCGCTTCTGTCCTGGACTCTAACTTAGAGGCATTTAGTCATAATCCAACGCATGGTAACTTCGTACCACAAGCTTTTCAACCAAGCACGATGACCAATTGTGCAAATCAACGGTTCTTATCGTACTAGGTTGGATTACTATTGCGATGTCATCATCAGTAGGGTAAAACTAACCTGTCTCATGATAATCTAAACCCATCCCATATTCCATATTGGTGGGGGAATAGTCCAACACTCGGTGAATTCTGCTTCACAATGATAGGAAGAGCCGACATCAATGAACGCTTGGCTGCCACAAGCCAGTTATCCCTGTGGTAACTTTTCTGACACCTCTAGCTTCAAATTTTGAAGGTCTAAAGGATCAATAGGCCACGCTTTCACGATTTGCATTCGTATTGGAAATCAAAATCAAACGAGCTTTTACCCTTATGTTCCACACGAGATTTCTGTTCTTATTGACCTGATCTTAGGACACCTGTGTTATCTTTTAATGGAAGTGTTGTCCTAGCCAAACTCTCCACTTGATAATGTCTTCCACTAGGATCAGCCCGCCGAATAGCCTTCGCCCCAAAAAGAAGGGCAATGCCTCGCCTCTGATTCACGAAATACGTAAAATAACGTTAAAAGTAGTCGCATTTCACTTTCGCCAGGGGACCGGCTCCCACTTATCCTATACCTCTCAAGTCGTTTCACAAATTCAGACTAGAGTCAAGCTCAGCAAGGTCTTTTTTCCCCACTAATTCCACAAAGCCCATTCCCTTGGCTGTGGTTTTGCTGGATGGTAGACAAGGACATTAGGAATCTCATTATAGTTAATCTCGCAAGGCATTTGGCTACCTTAAGAGAGTCATAGTTACTCTCACCATTTACCTGCGCTTGGTTGAATTTCTTCACTTTGACATTCAGAGCACTAGGCAAAAATCACATTGCGTTAGCATTCAGAGGGACCATCACAACGCTTTGTTTTAATTAAACAGTCGAATTCCCCTTATCAGCAAGCTTTGAGTCGACTGTTCGACGCGCAGGGAAGGCCCCAAAGTGGCCGTTCCCAGACCCTTACCCGGCTGTCACATGAAGACTAGCTCTCGTTGCAGGAGTAGCTCGAGCAGTCTACCAACAATCGATGTCCTCAGGGTTGGTACCCTCAAGCCCAATCCTCAGAGCCAATCCTTTTCTCAAGGTAACAGATCTATTTTGCCGACTTCCCTTGCCTACATTGTTCCATTGACCAGAGGCTGTTCACCTTGGAGACCTAATGCAGTTATGAGTATGACCAGGCGTGGTAGGCACTCGGTCCTCTGGATTTTCAAGGGCCATTGGGGATCACTGGACACCGCGAGATGTGCAATGCTTTTCTAGCCGCTGGACCCTACCTCCAACTAAGTCATTTCCAGGGTGGGCAGGCTGTTAAACAGAAAAGAAAACTCTTCCTGAGGCCCTCGTTAATGTCTTCGGACTCCCTAATGTTGTCGTAAGCTGCCACATCCAGTGCGAGAATTTTAACTTGATTCCCTTTCAAAGCTCGCACTCAGAAGTGCTGTCGGACGGGCTTTCTTGGTCTTTTAGGATCGACTAACCCATGTGAGGGAGAGCGATGTGTCCACGATCGCGAGGGCGATGTCCTGTTGGGTGTTTCAAGGGCTTGGGCTTGGGACTCCCCAGCAATCCGAGTTGGTCCATGCCTCGAGCCCATTGGCGAACCGGCTCTTCCCGTTCTATATTTGAATAAGGCGCATAGCCGGTCCCCATCTGTTTCCCTCCCAACAATGTTGAGCACTCTTTGACTCTCTTTTCAAAGCCCTTTTCATCTTTCCCTCGCGATACTTGTTCGCTAGTAGTCTCTCGCCCATATTTGGCCTCGGAGGGAGTTTACCGCCCGATTGGGGCTACATTCCTAAACAACCATACTGATAGACAGCGCCTCGTGGTATGATAAGGTCCGGGCACAACAGGGCTCTCACCCTCTCTAGCGCCCCCTTCCAGGGGACTTGGGCCTAATCCTTTGCTAAGGACGCTTCTCTAGACTACAATTCAAATGTCGGGGGTGTCTGATTCTCAAGCTGGGCTATTCCGGGTTTGCTTATCATTACTAAGGGAATCCTCATAAGTTTCTCTTCCTCCGCTTATTGATATGCTTAAACTCAGCGGGTGATCCCACCTAACCTGGGGTCACTATGCGAGAAATGGTCAAGTTCATCAAAGTTTTAAGCGATGACACGGCCGCATGACACTGTGCGAGGGTCTCTCAACAACTGTTTTTGAGGCGAACGTTGTTAGGGACATGGTTTTTGGGCCAACCGAGATGCCAAGCACATAGGAGGCCATCTTCCGCCACCAAGCGCAACCCCATCTATTTGGGGGTCAGGTAGGCAATGTTGTGTGACACCTGGGCAGACGTGCCCCTGGCTAGAAGGCTTCGAGCACAACTTGCATTCAAAGACTTGATGATTCACGAGATTCTACAATTCACACCAAGTATCGAATTTTGTTACGTTCTTCATCGATGAGGGAGCTGAGACATCGATTACCAAGAGTCATTTTGATTCTCATTATAGAGGTACAATGCCCTGCCTACACTCCGTTTCTAGGGTGACGAGGCATTTCCTTTCAATTTTTGATTTCCATGTCACGACCTACGCTAAGGATTTGTTGTTCGTGCCACGAGGGTGACCGATGAGCTATCGGCGTCACGACAGACATTACAGTGTGCGGGTGCCCATGGACCGACGCACGCCCTGCGTTATGTGATGTTAACTTGTTCGTGGGTCGTTCTGTTGGGTAGAGGTTTCAACAATGATCCTTCAGTAGGTTCACCTATAGAAACCTCGTTACCATTTCTCCTTCCTCTAAATAATAAGGTTTAGTGGACTTCTTGCGACATTGTCAACGGCGAAAAAGGCGAACCGCCCACGTTGCCGCTATCCGAACACTTAACTAGACCATTCAGTCGGTAAGAGCGATAGGCGTTGTGTACAAAAGGTAGGGACATAGTCAACATGAGCTGATGAGTCGCAGTTACGAGGAATTCCTCGTTAAAGACCAACAATTGTAATGATCCATCCCCATTACGATGAAATTTCAAAGATTACCCAGACCTATCGGCCAAGGCTATAGACTCGTTGAATAATTCGGTGTATCACGCTTGTGGTCCAAAACATCTAAGGGCATCACAGACCTGCTATTACCTCAAACTTCTTTGGCCTAGAAGGCCATAGTCCCTCTATGAACCTAGCCACGGAGGATCATCTCTACCTAGCTAGTTAGCAGGCTGAGGCCTCATTCGTTAATTAAATTAAGAAGACAAATCGCTCCACCAACTAAGAACGACCATTCACCACCACCCATAGAATAAAAAAAAAAAGCACTTAGTATGTCAATCCTTACTATGTTTGGACCAGATAAGTTTCCCCCTATTGTGTCAAATTAAGCCGCAGACTCCACTCGTAGTAGTGCCCTTCCATCAATTCCTTTAAGTTTTAGCCTTGAAACCATGCTCCCCCCGAAACCCAAAGACTTTGATTTCTCATAAGGTGTCGGCAGAGTCCTAAAAGCAACTTCTACCGATCCTTGGTCAACATCACTTATGGTTGAGACTAAGACAGTATTGATCATTTTTTAGCACCCAAACTTCGTTCTCGGTTAATAAAAACATCCTTGGCAAACGCTTTTGCAGTTGTTTGTCTTTCATAAATCCATGAATTTCACCTCTGACTTTGAAATACGAATGCCCAGAACTGTCCCTATTAATCATTACTTTGATCCCAAAGGCCAACACAATAGGATCAAAATCCTATGATGTTATCCCATACTAATGTTTCCAGACCATACGCTTGCTTTGAGCACTCTATTTTCTTCAAAGTAACAGCACTGGAGGCATGACACGACCAATTAAGGCCAAGAATGCACCGCCGGTAGAAGGGATGAGGTGAAAGGTGCACACCAAAGGCAAACTAATCAACTCTTCCCAAAGTCCGACTACAAGCTTTTTAATTGCAACAACTTAAATAGACGCTATTGGAACTGGAATTACCATGGCGGCTGGCACCAGGCCTGACCTCTAACCGATCTTCATGAAAGGATTTAGATTGTATTCATTCCAATTACCAAACTCGCAAGAGCTCGGTATTGTTATTTATTGTCACCACCTCCTCGTGTTAGGAAGGGGTAATTTGTGCACCTGCTCCCTTCCTTGGATGTCGCAGCCATTTTTTAGGCTCCGTCTCTAGAATCAAACACTAATTCTCTGTTACCCGTTACCACCACGATAGGTGCTAGTCCCTTGAACACTTAGCATGCTAGAGTTGGTGGCACCTTCTGCCAATTCTCAGCATTGGACTTTTGGGTAGCTAGGCACTTCTTGAGGCAAGGTGAAAGCTGAGAGGGTTCAGCGTAGGCACAGGCCTACGTGTGGGTCCCAAGGTGGACCAAGGCATGGATTGGGCTACAGATTCATGGGCTCCATCCAATGGGTCATGGGCATGGGCCAAGAGGCCCAAAAACACAAGAATGAGTCTTGGTCAAGTCTGCATGGTATTGCATGGCACTACATGGCATCGAGTCTCTTGTAACGTGTGGAACGTGGGGACATGCGAGTATGGCTCTATCTTCTTGGCAGAGCATCACGATAATGCTTATTAGATCATGCATGGCTAATGATTGTGGGTAGATAACGTTTTATTGAGATCAAGTGATGGAAGATCGTGGGAGATAAGGCTAATCAAGATCGAGTCGTGGATAAGATCATGGGAAGATTATCAGCCATGATAGAGATCGTGGCGAGATAACATTTATCTCCAAGCCCTATATGGTTGGGATGTCAAACCTTATGGGTTGTCAATTGTACTCAGTGAGAGAGAAATCACTTAGAGAGAAAGAGTGAAATACTATTGAGAGTTCAGTGATTTGTTCTTTTGTATTACTTTGAGTTAAAGTAATAAAGGTTGGGAAAGGTTCTTATATGCTCTTGTGTTTCTTTTGAGTGTTAGAGTTGTGTGCTTGTTATAAAGTTCCATTGTACAATTCTTGTGTGTGCGATTGGTTGAGAATAAGTGCGACTTAGTGCCATCACAAGGCAAAAATTCGAGTGAGAAATTTAGCACTGTGATAGCTATCAGAGGATAAAGGTTTGACTAATGGCAGGTGGTTTGGGTCTTGATGCAGTTCGTGTCGGCATAGCCAAGCTTTTTGAGATACTTGGCAATCTTTCAGAGGATCCAAATTTTACCATGTTCTAAACTTTGGTGCTCCATGAGAAGTATATAATCGATCTGCAGCGACAACATGAGGTGGTGGCCTCTTCAAACACAGCTTTTTGGCTTGATGAGATGGTAGTAAAATAGCCATCCCCAAGAAGGCTGTAGCCTCTCAACCAGGCAGAGATGTTATGGTTGGCTCGACCAAGATGAAGGTACTAGAGCTTAAAGCCTTCAACGAAGCAAGGGATGCCATGGAGATTAAGAATTTTCTATGAGACATGGAACAGTATTTCAAGGCTGTCTGAGTGCTAGATGACAAGAAGGTCAATCTGACCACCGTATATCTAGCCAAGGACACCAAGCTGTGGTGGCAAACTTAAATGGATGACAATGGAAGTGCAGGCAAGTCTAAGATCGAGATGTGGGAGAGCCTAAAAAAGGAGTTGAAGGACCAGTTTTTTCCTTGTAATACGTCATGGGTTGTGAGGAAATTCCTGAAATAGTTGAAGCAAAATGGCACAGTACTTGACTATGTGAAGGAATTCAGTTCCTTGATGCTTGACATCTAGAATATGTCGGATGAGGACAACCTTTCAACTTCCTTTCCAGTCTACAACCCTAGGCTCAACTCGAGCTTAGAAGGCAAGGTGTGAAGGACCTACATTATGCAATGGTTGCTGCTAATGGTTTAGTTGATTTTTGGATCAACAAGTCCTCTGATTTAGATGCTGGGAAGCAACCCAAGGATAAGGCCAAAAAGAAGAAGGAAGGTAAGAAGGGTAATTACAATGGCGGTGGCAAGGATAAAGGCACAGTCGTTTACCAAGAACAAGATAAAGGCAAGTCTAACTTTGGTTGTTTCATCTATAATGGACCATGCAAGGCGAAAGAGTGTCCAAAAAGGGAGAAGTTAAGTGCCATAGTTGCTGAGGAGAGTGGCAGAAGCAGCATCTCGGATGATGTTGGCGCCTCTCGGGTCAATCCTCTTTAGTTGGTGAGTGCTGTGCAAGATGGACATGGCCCATAATTCGGCCTGATGTATGTGAAGATTGGGCTCAGTAATAAGGAATTGATGGTGATGGATGACATGTGTGCTACCCACAACTTCGTTGCTAAGAGGATGGTGGAGTCATTGGGTCTGAAAGTCACCAAAACTAGAAGTCGAATGAAGGCAGTCAACTTAGCAGCTCGGGAGGTGCTTGGCATGGCATTAGGTGTGGAGGTAACTATTGGTACTTGGTTTGGTAAACTTAACTTCACTATGGTGCCTTTAGATGATTTTTATATAATACTGGAGTTGATTTCTTTGTGAGTGCAAAGATTGCTCTGTTGGCTCACTCGGGTGGTCTCATGAGCATGCATGAGGATCATCCCTGTAATGTTTCTGAAATATTCACTCCCTCTTCAGTATTGGTGGGAAGTCGGGTAGTATGCTATTAGCTATGAAGGCGGAGTGTGGTCTGAGGAAGGGAGCAGACACCTACCTTGCAGCTTTGATGGAGATCAAAGAAGGCGTTGTTGCGGAGGTACCTAATAGTGTTGCAAATCTGTTGGGTGAGTTCAATGATGTGATGCCTCTTGAACTCCCCAAATGTCTTCTCCTAAGGTGTGCCACTGACCACAAGATCAATTCAGTGCCTGGTTCCAAACCACTAGCACAAGCTCGATACCGCATGAGTCTGCTAGAGTTAGCAGAACTAAGGAAGCAATTGGTGGAGTTGCTGGACGTACGCCTAATTCAGTCCTCCAAAGAGCCATATGGTGCCCTCGTATTGTTTTAGAAGAAACACGATGGCTCCCTACAGATGTGTGTAGATTATAGGGCATTAAACAAAGTAACAGTGAAGAACAAGTATTCTATTTCATTGATTGCTGACTTGTTAGATAGACTGGCCAGAGCCTCATATTTCACCAAGCTGCATATGCGGTCTGGATATTAGTAGGTCAGAATTACTGAAGGAGATGAAGGGAAAATGACATGCATCACTTGCTATAGCTCTTACAAATTCCTAGTGATGTCATTCAGTTGGCTAATGCCCCTGCTACTTTTTGTAATTTGATGAATCATGTATTTCATGACTTTATTGATCATTTTGTGGTCATTTGTCTTGATAATATTGTTGTATATAGTGAGTCCCTAGAGGATCACTTGTCCCACCTGAGGTTGGTGTTGTCTAGGTTGAGAGAGCACCAATTATATGTAAAGAAAAAAAAAGTGTGAGTTTGCTCAGTGACAAATTATATTCTTGGGGTATAGGGCTAGTCAAGGGCACGTAAAAATGGATGAAAGAAAAGTCCAGGTAATAGTGGAGTGGCAAAAGTGTCGTAGCTGAGGTCTTTTCTTGGCTTGTCTAACTACTACAGGAAGTTCGTGCAGGGTTACTCCAAAAAGGTGGCCCCATCAATAGACTTGCTAAAAAGAGTAGACCATAGAGGTGGACCACAGATTGTTAGGAAGCCTTTGACAAGTTGAAGGTAGCAGTGTCCACGGAGTGGGTCCTGAGGCTGGCAGACTCTGAGTTGCCTTTTTTGGTACTGATTGACGTCCCAGAAAAAGCCATTGGAGGGGTGTTGGTGCAAGAAGACCACCCTATTTCCTATGAGAGCTAGAAACTCAATAAAGCATAGCAGTAGTACTTGGCTCATAAGAAGAAAATGCTTGTAGTGGTGCATTGTCTTTGCACTTGGAGGGTGTACTTACTGGGTACCAGGTTCGTGGGTCAGACCGACAATGTGGGAAACATTCTTTCACACTCAGAAAAAGCTTTCTGCACGATAACCTCAGTGGTAGGAGTTCTTGTTTGAGTACGATTTCACGTGGGTAAGGATCGGGGATGGGTAGTGTGTACAAAGGGAGGGGTTGTAGTCAACACGAGCTTATATCTCACACTTACTAGGAATTCCTCAATGAAGGGCAAAAATTGTAATGATCTATCCCCATCATGACGAAATTTCAAAGATTACCCAGGCCTGTCGGCCAAGGCTATTGTCCAATTGAATACATCAGTGTAGCACTCAGGCGGCTTGGAAAATCTAAGGGCATCATAGACCTGTTATTGCCTCAAACTTCCTTGGCCTAGAAATCCATAGTCCCTCTAAGAAGCTAGCCATAGAGGATCACCTCTATATAGATAGTTAGCAAGCTGAGGTCATGTTCGTTAACGAAATTAACCAAACAAATCACTCCACCAAATAAGAACGGCCATGCCCCATTACCCATAGAATCAAGAAAGAGCTCTCAATCTGTCAATCCTTACTATGTCTGGACCTTGTAAGTTTCCCCGTGTCGAGTCAAATTAAGCTACAGGCTCCACTCCTGGTGGTGCCCTTCCATCAATTCCTCTTAGTTACAGCCTTGTGACCATACTCCCCTCGGAACCCAAAGACTTTGATTTCTCATAAGGCACCGTTGGAGTCCTAAAAGCAACTTCTACCAATCCCTTGTTGGCATCATTTATGGTTGAGACTATAATGATATTTGATCTTAGACCCCCCAACTTTTATTCTTGATTAATGAAAACATCCTTGGCAAATGCTTTCGCAGTTGTTCGCCTTTCATAAATCCAAGAATTTCACCTCTGACTATGAAATACGCATGCCCTTGATTGTCCCTGTGAATCATTACTCTGATCCTGAAGGCCAAAAAAATAGGATCAAAATCCTATGATGTTATCACATGCTAATGTATCAAGAGCATAAGCTTGCTTTGAGCACTCTAATTTCTTCAAAGTAACAACACCAGAGGCACAACTAAGCCAATTAAGGCCAGAAGCACATCGCCCATAGAAGGGATGAGGTGAAAGGTGCACACCAAAAGACAGACCGATCGACCCATCCCAAGGTCAAATTACGAGATTTTTAACTGCAATAACTTAAATATATGCTATTGCAGTTGGAATTACCGCGGCTGCTGGCACTAGACTTGCCCTCCAATGGATCCTCCTTAAGGGATTTAGATTGTACTCTTCCAATTACTAGACTCGCAAGAGCTCGGTATTGTTATTTATTGTCACTACCTCCCCGTGTGAGGATTGGATAATTTGCATGCCTACTGCCTTCCTTGTATGTGGTAGCCATTTCTCAAGCTCCATCTCTGAAATTGAACCCTAATTCTCGTTACTTGTCACCACTATGGTAGGTGTCACAAGGCTAATTTTCTCACTCAAAATTTTGCCTAATGATGGCACTAAGTCACACTTAGTCTCAGCCAATTGGCACACACGAGGATTTCACAATGGAACTTTGTAAGTAGGCACACAACTCACACACTCAAAAGAGACACAAGAGCATAAATGAGAACCTTTCCCAACCTTTATTACTTTAACTTAAAGTAATACAAAGGAACAGCCACTGAACTCTAGACAGTGTTTCACTCTTTCTTGCTCAATGATTTCTCTCTTACTAAGTACAAATGACAAACCCATAGGGTCTATATATAGCTGACACCCCTAGCAATCAAGGGCTTGGAGATAAACATTATCCCACCACAATCTCTATCATGGCTGATCATCCTCTTCTTCCCATTATCTTATCCATGACTTGATTTTTATAAGCCTTATCTCCCACGATCATCCATCACTTGATCTCGATAAGCCTTATTTACCCACGATCTGTAGCGATGCGCGATCAGATGAGCATTATCCCAGTGCTCAGCCTACTGGATTAAGCCACACTCACATGTCCCCCTATTCTACACGTCGTAGGAGAGTCGGTGCCATTCAATGCGATGCAGACTTGGCCAAGGCCCAGTCTCATGTTTTGGGCTTCTTAGCCCAAGCCCATAGCCCATCTGATGGAGGCCACGAACATGTAGCCTAGCATATTTTGTCCAACCCCAACCTTGGTCCACACTGGGACCCACATGTAGGCTCTTGCCTATGCTAACCCTATCAGCTTTCATCTTGCCTCAAGGAGTGCCCAGCCACTCCAAAATCCAATAATAAGAATTGGTGCAAGGTGCCACTAACTCCAGCTTGCTAAGTGTTCAAGGGACTAACAAACCACCCCCACTTGTTGAAGCCAATATCCTCATTGGTAGGGTTGAAAGGTAGTCTTCCACCTGCTTCTCGAACTGCCATAGAGTCACATCTTTTTCCTAGCTTACCTCGCTGTCTGGGGCATTCTTCCACTTCACCAAGCACTCAAACTGCCTGTTCTTCTTACTTTGCCCATGCGTTCGATGGTCCAGGATTCTCTCCACTTCACGCTGCAACTCAGTTCTGGTTGCAAGCGGTGCATACCGGGCTTGTTTCCTTGAAGGCTCATTGCCCACTTCCTCATGGAAGGGCTTCAAAAAGATCATATGGAAGGTTGGATATACCTACAATCTTTTTGGAAATTGCAACTTGTATGCAACATTGCCAACTTTCTTCTCCACTGTGAAGGGACCGTCATGCTTTGGAAACAGTCCACGATGCACTGACTTGCTTTTGATCTCCTTCCAAATTTAGGGAGTAAGTTTATATTCTAGCGAGCAAGGAGTATACTTTTGTTGTTCAACTTTTCGCCTTTTATCCTCTTGCAGGCAAGAAGCCTAATTTTGTTGTTGTTGTCGTCTCGCCTTTTATACTCGGTCTGGCAAGGAGTACACTTTTGTTGTTGTACTTGTCATCTTTTATACTCTTGCGGACAAGGAGTCTGCTTTTGTTGTTGTTGCTGTCTTGCATTTTATGCACGTTCGGGCTAGGTGTCTACTTTGATGTTCTTGTCGTCTCGCTTTTTATACTCATGTAGGCAAAGAGCATACTTTTGTTGTTGTACTTTTCACCTTTTATACTCTTACGGGCAAGGAGTCTGATTCTGTTGTTGTTGCCATCTCGCCTTTTATACTTGTGTAGGCAGGGAGTCTGGTTTTGTTGTTGCTATCATTTTGCCATTTATACTTGTGCAGGCAGGGAATCTAGTTTTGCTACTTTTTATACTCATGTGGGCAAAGAGTCTGCTTTTGTTGTTGGTGCCGTTTAGCCTTTTCACTTGGGCAGGCTAAGAGTCTGTTTTGCTGTGGTTACTATCTCTCCTTTTCTAATCATGCAAGCAAGGAGTATACTTTAGTTGTTTTACTTTTCGTCTTTTATTCTCTTGCAGGCAAGGAGTCTACTATTGCTGCTGCTGCCGTCTCAATTTTTATGCTCGTGCAGACAAAGAGTTGGGTTTTGTTGTTGTACTTGTCGCCATTTTTACTCTTAGGGGCAAAGAGTTTGATTTTGCTGTTGTTGCTGTCTCGCCTTCTACACTCGTGCGGTTTATGCTATTGTTCCCGTCTCACCATTTATACTTATATGGGCATTAAGTATGCTTTTGTTGTTGGACTTTTACCTTTTATACTATTGCGGCCAACGAGTCTGCTTTAGTTGTTGTTGCTGTATCACTTTTTATACTCGTGCTGGCAAGGATACTAGTTTTGATGTTGTTACTAACTCGCCTTTTATACTCATGCAGGCAAAGACTAAGCTTTGCTAATGCCATCTCACCTTTTATACTCGTGCAACTAAGGAGCATGCTTTGTTGTTGCCGCCTCGCCTTCTATTCTCTTGCAGGCAAGGAGTATGCTTTACTGCTGCCGTCTCGTCTTTTATACTTGTGCATACAAGGAATATGCATTTGTTGTTGTCGTCGTCCTGCCTTTTACACTCACACTGCTAAGGAGTCTACTTTTGTTGCTGTTGTCATCTCGCCTTTTATAGTCGTACAGGTAAGGAGAATGCTTTAGTGTTGTCGTCTTACCTTTTATACTTGCGCAAGCAAGGAGAGTGCAGTTGTTGTTGCTGTCTCACCTTTTACACTTATGCGGGTAAGGGGACTGGTTTTGTTGTTGTTGCTGACTCGCCTTTTATCTTTATGCTGGCTAAGAGCATGCTTTGTTGTTGTCGTCTTGCATTTTACACTCGTGCGACCAAGGAGTTTGCTTTGTTATTGCTGTCTCGCCTTTTATACTCGCATGGGCAAGGAATCTGCTTCTGTTGTAGTTATCCTCTCGCATTTTATACTCAGTCGGGTGAGGAGTATACTTTTGTTGTTGTACTTATCATCTTTCATACTTTTGTAGGCAAGGAGTCATTCTGATGTCTTTGGTCCTTTGAAGGTACGCTCACTTAGTGGTGCTCTTTACTTTGTGACTTTTATTGATGATCACTCTAAGAAGCATTGGCTCGATACTTTGAAGACAAAGGATCAAGTTTTTGATATTTTCAAGAAATTTTATGCCTTGATTGAGAGACAAACAGGAAAGAAGCTGAAATGTGTCCGTACTGATAATAGTCGTGAGTATAGTGGCCCATTTGATGAATATTGTCAGGCTCATGGGATTCAACACACTAGAGGACACCTCCCTAGACACCACAGTTGAATGACTTAGTTGAAAGGATGAACAGAACACTAATTGAGAGAGTTAGATATCTACTCTCAGATGCGAAGGTGATCCTCTATGGCCAGCTTCTTAGAGGGACTATGGCCTTTTGCTTACTCGAGTATAAATGGCGAGACAACAACAGCAACAAAAACAAACTGCTTCCCCGTATGAGTAAAAAGGCGAGACGACAACAACAAAGCATACTCCTTCCGTGCAATGGTATAAAAGGCGAGACAGCAACAAAAAAGCGTACACTTTGCCCCTCATGAGTACGAAAGGCAAGACATAGCAATCGATCATGCTTCTCGCCTGCACAAGTATAAAAGGTGGACAGCAACACCAGCAAAATCAGATTCCTTGCCGGTACTAGTATAAAAGGTGAGATGGCAACAACAACAATGACATACTCCTTGCCCGCACAAGTATAAAAGGCGAGATGACAACAACAAAGCATGTTGCTTGCCCGCGCGAGTATAAAAGGTGAGACAGGAACAACAACAGATCTAGACTCCTTACCTGTACATGTTTAAAAGCCGAGATGACAATAATAACAATAGCAGACTCCTAGTCGCAAGAGCAGAAAAGGCGAGATGACGTCAACAAATCATACTCGTTGCCCATATGAGTATAAAAGGTGAGACGACAACAACAACAAAGCAGCTTCCTAGCTGATACAAGTAGAAATGGCGAGACGACAACAACAACAAAAGCAGGCTGCTTACCCACAATAGTATAGAAGGCAACGAGTACAATAACATAAGTATACTCCTTGCTCGCCCGCGTGTAATGGGCGAGACTGCAACAACAGCAAAACCAAACTCCTTGCCCACACTAGTGTAAAATGCGAAACAACAACAATAGCAAAAGTAGACTCTTTGCCCACAGTAGTATAAAAGGCAAAAAGTATGACAACAAAAGTATACGCCTACCCTGCACGAGTATAAAAAGCAAGACGACAACAAGAGTGAAAGTAGACTCCATGCCTGCAAGAGTATAAAAGGGGATACGACAACAACAAAGCAAACACCTTGCCCGCACGAGTATAAAAGGCGAGAAGGTAAAAACAAAGCTTCCTGCTTCCCCACATGAGTATAATAGGCTTGACGACAACAACAAAAAGAGAACACCCCTAGCCTGCATGAGTATAAATGACGAGACAACAACAACAAAGCATACTCCTTATCCGCACGAGTATAAAAGGCGAGATAACAACAACAATAAAAGCAGGCCTCCCCGCCCGCAAGAGGATAAAAGGTGAAAAGAACAATAACAAAAGTACACTCCTTGCCCACACAAGTATAAAGGCAAGATGGCAACAATAATAGAAGAAAACTCCTTACCACGCGAGTATAAAGGGCCAGCAACTGCAAATGATACTCTTTACTCATTGGTTGCATGAGTATAAAAAACGAGATGCCAACAACAACAAAACTAGACTCCTTGCCCACACAAGTATAAAGGGTGAGACAACAACAACACCAAAAGTAGACTCCTTGCAAGTAAGAGAATAAAAGGAAAAAACTACGACAAAAAAATTATACTCCTTGCCCAGACAACCATAAAATGCGACACGGCAACAACAATAGAGCAGATTCCTTGCTGGCATGAGTATAAAAGGCAAAATGGCAACAACAAGAAAAGCAGACTTCTTGCCCGCGAGAGTATAAAATGTGACAAGTACAACAACAAAAGTGTATTCCTCGCTTGCCCGAGTATAAAAAGTGAGACAGTAACAACGACAAAACCAGACTCCTTACCCGCACGAGCATAAAAGGCGAAAAGTACAACAACAAAAATATACTCCTTGCCTGCATGAGTATAAAATGTGAGACGACAACAACAACAACACCTGACTCCTTGCCCGCAAGAGCATAAAAGGTGAGAAAACAACAACAAAAAAAGCAAGCTCCTTGCCCACAATAGTGTAAAAGGCAAAAAGTACAACAACAGAAGCAAACTTCCTACCCACAATAGCATAAAAGGGAGCACAGCAACAACGGCAAAGTAGACTCTTAGTCTGGATGAGTATAAACGACGAGACAACAACAACGACAAAAGCAGACACCTTGCACGTAAGAGCATAAAAGGCGACTAGTGCGACAGCAAGAGTATACTCTTCGCCCACCCAAGTATAAAAGGCAAGATAACAACAACAACAAAACTAGACACCTTACTCACACGAGTATAAAAGGCGAGATGGCAACAATATCCAAAGTAGACTCCTTGCCTGCAATAACATAATGCCCAACACTCGCGAGAATAAAAGGTGAGACTGCGACGACAACAAAAACAAACCCCCAATGCCCGCAAGAGTATAAAAGGCGAGACAGCAACAACAAAGCATACTCCTTGCTTGCACAACTAGAAATGGCTAGATGGCTACGACAAAGCGTGCTGCTTTCCTGCACGAGTATAAAAGGGGAAACGGCAACAAAAAAGCATATTCTTTGCCCACAAGAGTATAAAAGGCAAGCTGACAACAACAAAGCATGCTCCTTACTTGCACGTGTATAAAAGCCAAAACGGTAAGAACAAAGAATATTCTTTGCCCGTATGAGTATAAAAGATGAGACGACGACAACAACAAAAGCATTACTCTTTGCCCACACAAGTGTAAAAGGTAAGATGACAACAACAACAAACGCATGCTCTTTGCCCACAGGAGCACAAAAGGCAAGACGGCAACCGTAAAGCATAATCTTTGCCCGAATGAGTATAAAAGACAAGACAGCAACAACAAGAAAACCAGACTCCCTGCCTGTACGAGTACAAATTGTGAGACGACAACACCAACAAAAACTGATTCCTTGCCCGTAAGAGTATAAAAGGCGTGACGGCAACAACAAAGCCTGCTCTTTTCTGACGCAAGTATAAAAGGCGTGACGGCAACAACAACAGAACCAGACTCTTTGTTGGTGCAAGTATAAAAGGCAAGACAACAATAATAGCAGCAGCATACTCTCAGCTCGCATGAGTACAAAAGACGAGAGGGCAACATCAAAGTTTAATCCTTGCCCGCAAGAGTATAAAAGCCAAGCCAGCAACAGCAAAGCATACTCCTTGCCTGCAAGAGTTTTAAAGGCGAGATGGTAGGAACAATAAAGCAGACTCTTAGCCCGCACCAACATAAAAGACAAGATTGCAACCACAACAAAAGCAGACTCCTTGCCCGCACGATAGAAGGGACGAGAAAGTAAGAACAACAAAACCAGACTCCTTACCCGCGCCAGTGTCAAAGGCGAGATGGAAACAACAGCAAAAGTAGCCTAATTCCCTTCAAGACTATATAATGTGAAAAGTATGAGAACAAAAGTTTACGCCTAGCCTGCACTAGTATAAAATGCGGGATGAGAACAATAGCACAACCAGACTCCTTGCCCGCATGAGCATAAAAGGCGAGACGACAACAATAACAAAAGCAGACTCCTTGCCAATAAGAGCACAAAAGGTGAGACAGTGATAACTAAGCATATTGCTTGCCCGCACGAGTATGGAAGGCGAGACAGTAACAACAACAAAAGCATACTCCTAGCCCGCGCGAGCATGAAAGACGAGCTGACAACAGTAAAGCATACTCTTTAACTGCACGAGTATAAAATGCGAGACAACAGCAACAAAAAACGTAGACTCCTAGCCCGCATGAGCTAAAAAGGTAAGACGGTGACAACAAAGCATACTCGAGGGTCCAACACCTAACCTCCCCGATGCCCGGTGCAAGCATGCTGCGGGCTTCCCCGAACACACTACGCAACTATCCAGCTTCTTGTGCGGGACTCAACTTAGGGATTTCCAAGCTCGTACGCTAGCCTCCCCAACCGTCTCAAGAAAAAGTTGGAAAAGTGATTTGATGGGAAAGGGTGGGACGAATCGAAGTGACAAAGGGCTGAATCTTAGTGGATCGTGGCAGTAAGGCCACTTTGCCACTTACAATACCCCGTCGCGTATTTAAGTCGTCTGCAAAGGATTCTACCCGTCGATCAGTAGAAATTGTAATTCAAGGCGGCAACCGCAACATGTGCTCTGCGGGTGCTTGGCCTACGACACGTGCCTTTTGGGGCCATAGGGCCCCTACTGCGGGTCAGCAATTGAACGACAGGCTCATGCGTTGCTTCTAGCCCGGATCCTGACTTAGAGGCGTTCAGTCATAATCCAGCACACGGTCGCTTCATGCCACTGGCTTTTCAACCAAGCGCGATGACCAATTGTGCGAATCAACAGTTCCTGTCGTACTAGGTTGGATTACTGTTGCGACGCCGTCATGAGTAGGGTAAAACTAACCTGTCTCACTACGGTCTAAACCCTGCTCACGTTCCCTATTGGTGGAAGAACAATCCAACACTTGGTGAATTCTGCTTCACAATGATAGGAAGAGCCGACATCGTAGGATCAAAAAGCAACGTTGCTATGAACGCTTTGCTGCCACAAGCCAGTTATCCTTGTGGTAACTTTTCTGACACCTCTAGCTTCAAATTTCAAAGGTCTAAAGGATCGATAGGCCACGCTTTCACGGTTCATATTCATACTGGAAATCAAAATCAAAGGAGCTTTTACCCTTTTGTTCCACACGAGATTTATGTTCTTGTTGAGCTCATCTTAGGACACCTGCATTATCTTTTAACAAATGTGCCGCCCCAGCAAAACTCCCCACCTGACAATGTCTTCCGCCCGGATCGACCTGCCGAACGGCCTTCGTTCCAAAAGGAAGGGCAATGCCCCGCCTCCGATTCACATAATAAGTAAAATAACATTAAAAGTAATGGTATTTTACTTCCGTCAGGGGACCGACACCCGCTTATCCTACACCTCTCAAGTCATTTCACAAAGTCAGAGTAGAGTCAAGCTCAACAGGGTCTTCTTTCCCGGCTGATTCTGCCAAGCCCGCTCCCTTGGCTGTGGTTTCGCCAGATAGTCGACAAGGACAGTGGGAATCTCGTTAATCCATTCATGTGCGTCACTAGTTAGATGACGAGGCATTTGGCTACCTTAAGAGAGTCATAGTTACTCCTGCTGTTTACCCGCACTTGGTTGAATTTCTTCACTTTGATATTCAGAGCACTGGGTAGAAATCGTATTGTGTTAGCATCCGCAGGGACCATCACAATGCTTTCTTTTAATTAAACAATCGGATTCCCCTTTTCCGCACCAGTTCTAAGTCGACTGTTCGACACCCAGGGAAAGCCCTCGAAGGGGCCTTTCCCAGTCCGTCCCCTGGCCAGCACGCGGCGACCTGATCACGCCGCGGGAGCAGTTCGAGCAGCCCCCGCCGACAGTCGACGGGTTCGGGGCTAGGACCCCCAAGCCCAGCCTTTAGAGCCAATCCTTTCCCCAAGGTTACGGATCCATTTTGCCGACTTCCCTTGCCTACATTGTTCCGTTGACCAGATGCTGTTCACCTTGGAGACCTGATGCAGTTATGAGTACGACCGGACACAGTAGGCACTCGATCCTCCAAATTTTCAAGGGCCGCCGGGGGCACACCTGACACCGCGCGACGTGCGGTGCTCTACCAGCCGCTGGATGCTACCTCCAACTGAGTCGTTTACAGGGTGGGTAGGCTGTTAAACAGAAAAGATAACTCTTCCCGAGGCCCGCGACAACGTCTCCGCACTCCCCAACGTTGTCGTTTGCCGCCACGTCCCAGTTCGGGAATTTTAACCCGATTCCCTTTCGAAGCTCGCGCATGAACGCACTTTCGGACGGGCTTTCCCCGTCTCTGAGGTTCGACTAGCCCATGTGCAAGTGCTGTTCACATGGAACCTTTCCCCTCTTCAGCCCTCAAAGTTATCATTTGAATATTTACTACTACCACGAAGATCTACACCGACAGCCGTTACCCCTGGGCTCCTGCCTAGGGTTTTGCAGCGACCGCTGCGCCCTCCTACTCATCGGGGCCTAGCCCTTGTCTCGATGGCCGGGTGTGGGTCACGCGCTTCAGCGCCATCCATTTTCGGGACTAGTTGATTCGGCAGGTGAGTTGTTACACACTCCTTTGCAGATTTCGACTTCCATAACCACTGTCCTGCTGTCTTAACAAACCAACACCCTTTGTGGGATCTAGGTTAACACGCAGTTGGGCACCGTAATCCGAATTTCGGTTCATCTTGCATCGCCAGTTCTGCTTACCAAAAATGGGCCACTTGGAGCTCTCGATTCCTTGGCACGGCTCAACGGAGCAGCCGCACCGTCCTATCTATTTAAAGTTTGAGAATAGGTTGAGGGCGTTCCGCTCCCGATGCCTCTAATCATTGCTTTACCAGATAGAACTCGCACTGAGCTTCAGCTATCCTGAGGGAAACTTCGGAGGGAACTAGCTACTAGACGGTTCAATTAGTCTTTCGCCCCTATACCCAAGTTAGACGAACGATTTGCACGTCAGTATCGTTGCTGGCCTCTACCAGAGTTTCCTCTAGTTTCGCCCCACTCAGGCATAGTTCACCATCTTTCGGGTCTCGACAGGCATGCTCTCACTCGAACCCTTCTTAGAAGATCAAGGTCGGTCGACGGTTCAACCTCATCTCACCTAGTTAGCTTCCTTCCGCCTTACGGGTTTACTTGCTTGTTGACTCGCACACTTGTTAGACACCCTGGTCCGTGTTTCAAGATGGGCCGAATGGGGAGCCCGTAAGCCGATGCTTAGAGCGAGCGGTTGCCGAGGAACGCTATGACGGCATGCGCTGTGTCCACGATCGCGAGAGCGACGTCTCCTCGGGCGTTTCAAGGGCCCAAGCTCAAGGCGCCCAAGCAATCCGTGTCGGTCCATGCCCCGAGCCGATCGGTGGACCGGCTCTCACCGTTCTGCATCCGACCGAGGCGCATCGCCGGCCCCCATCCGCTTCCCTCCCGACAATTTCAAGCACTCTTTGACTCTCTTTTCAAAGTCCTTTTCATCTTTCCCTTGCAGTACTTGTTTGCTATCGGTCTCTCGCCCGTATATAGCCTTGGAAGAAATTTACGACCAAATTGGG
>CM075454.1:3531514-3551514 GCA_037832335.1 Carallia pectinifolia | reverse complement strand
CGCAACGTGCCACGAACTCCCGCATGCCAAGTGTTCAAGGGGCTAACAGTAGGTGTCAGAGGGCTAATTCTCTCGCCCAAAATTTGGCCTTGTGATGTCACTAAGTCACACTTAGTCTCAGCAAACCGCACAGACAACGATTTGCACAATGGAACTTTATAAGTAAGGTGCACAACTCACACACTCAAAAGAGACACAAGAGCATATATAGGAACCTTTCCCAAACTTTTATTACTTAACTCAAATAATACAAAGGAACAATCACTTGAACTCTCAACAGTGTTTCACTCTTTCTCTCTGAGTGATTTCTCTTTCGTTGAGTACAAATGACAACCCATAGGGTCTATACATAGCTGACACCCCCAGCTATCTAGGGCTTGGAGATAAACATTATCTCCCCACGATCTCTATCATGGCTGATGATCCTCATATTCCCACGATATCATCCATGCTTGATCCAGATAAGCCTTATCTCCCAGCCACTCCAAAGTCCCATGCTAGGAATTGGTGCAAGCTGCCGCCAACTCTCGTATGCCAAGTGTTCAAGGGGCTAACAAACCACCCCAACCTGTGAAAGCCAATGTCCTCGTTGGTAGGGTTGATAGGTAGTCTTCCACCTGCTTCTCGAACTGTCATAGAGTCACATCTCTTTCCCAGCTCGCCTCACTATTTGGGGCATTCTTCCACTTGACCAAGTACGCAACCCGCTTGTTCATCTTACTTTGTCCCTGCGTTCGATGGTCTAGAATTCTCTCCACTTCATGCCGGAACTCAGTTCTAATTGTAGGGGGAGTACGTCGTGCTTGTTTCCTTGGAGGCTCATCGCTTGCTTCCTTGCGGAAGGGCTTCAAGAAACTCACGTGGAAGGTTGGATGCAGCTTCAACCTTTATGGGAGTTGCAACCTATATGCAACATTGCCAACTTTCTTCACCACTGTGAAGGGACCGTCATACTTTGGAACTAGCCCACGATACACTGTTTTGCTGCTGATCTTCTTCCAAATTTGGGGAGTAAGTTTCAGCAACACCTTATCCCCAACTTGGAACTGCACGTCCCTCCTTCCCTGGTCCGCATACTTTTTCATCCGCCTGGCTGGCTTGTCCAAGCTATTATGTGCCTCCTCTAGTCGTTCATGCTTAGAACGGGCAAACCGGTGTGCTGCCGGACATCTCCCTCCTGAGCTAGTCGTGGCCACATCGTCAGGAGTACGGGGCTGTTGCCCCATAGCTAGCTCAAAGGGACTCATACCTGTGGAAGAGGACTTGTGAAGATTGTAGCAAAATTGGGCCGAATCCAACAAATCAAGCCAATTCCTCTGGCTCGCAGTCAGGTAATGCCGAAGATATTCCTCAAGTAAGCCATTGATCCGCTCCGTCTGGCCCTCAATCTAAGGATGGTTGGCAGTAGAGAATTTCAATTCTAAACCCATCATGTTGAACAATGACGTCCAGAATCTGCTAGTGAAACGAGGATCCCGATCACTCACAATATCTTTAGGCAACCCAAAGTACTTTACTACCTGCTTGTAGAAAAGCTCAGCGGCTATCTACGCGTGACATGAAGAGGGGGCAGGAATAAGCACTGCATACTTGGAAAATCGATCCACCACCACCATGACAGATCCCATGCCATTAATCTTGGGGAATCCGCTAATGAAATCCATCGAATGCGGTACCCATGGCTTCGTAGGAATGGGTAGCAACTACAACAAACCTGCCTCCTTCTGTCGCTGTGTCTTGCCCTGCTGACAAGTGATGCATGTCATGATATATGCCTCGACGTCATCTTCCATCTTTGGCTAGTAGTAGTTGAGGGATAGCAAGGCCATCATCCTTTCGACGCTAGGATGACCAGTCCACTTTGAATCAAGAGACTCCCGCAGTATCTCCTTCCCAAGGCCTGCACCACTGGGAACATATAGACGATTACCCTTGGCATGCAATAAATCCTTATCGGGCCAGTATCGCCTTACCACACCATCTTTGACTTGTTGTACCACTTGCTGATATGTGGCATCATGTGGGGCCTGCTCCTTGATTTTGTCTAGCAAGTCACTCTGCACTCGAGTGAGGGCAGCAACCATCTCTTGTACTTGTCGACGACTTAGGGCATCTGCCACTTGATTTTGCCTTCCTAGCTTGTGTTCCCAAGTAAAATCGTACTCAGCCAAGAACTCCTGCCATTGCGCCTGCTGTGCAGAAAGCTTCTTCTTTGTCTGAAAGAATGTGTTAGCCACATTGTCGGTTCGAACCACGAACCTGGTACCCAACAAATACACCCTCCATGTGCGAAGGCAATGCACCACTGCCAGCATCTCCTTCTCATGGGCTGAGTACCGCTGCTCTACATCATTGAGTTTTCGGCTCTCATAGGCAATGGGGTGGCCATCTTGCACCAACACACCTCCAATGGCTTTGTCTGAGGCATCAGTTAGGACACTGAAAGGCAACTCGAAATCATGCAACCTCAGGACTGGCTCCGTGGACACCGCTGCCTTCAATTTGTCAAGGCTTCTTGGCAATCTGTGGTCCACCTCCAAGGTCTATCCTTCTTCAGTAAGTCTGTCAATGGGGTCACCGTTTTGGAGTAACCCTGAACGAACTTCCTATAATAGTTAGACAAACCAAGAAAGGATCTCAACTCAGACACTTTGGTAGGGGCCTCCCACTCCACTATTGCCTAGACTTTTCTCTCGTCCATTTTCACTTACCCTCGACTTGCCCTATGCCCAAGGAACATAATCTCTCGCCTGGCAAACTCGCATTTTTCCTTTTTAACGTATAATTGGTGCTCTCTCAGCCTAGACAACACCAACCTCAGGTGGGACAAGTGCTCCTCCAAGGACTCACTATACACAACACTGTCATCCAGATATACTACCACAAAATGATCAATAAAGTCATGAAATACATCATTCATTAAATTACAAAAAGTAGCAGGGGCGTTAGTCAAACTGAATGGCATCACCAAGAATTTGTAGGAGCCATAGCGAATGGTGCACGTGGTTTTCCCCTCATCTCCTTCAGCAATCCTGACTTGCCAATATCCAGACCGCAGATCTAACTTGGTGAAATACGAGGCTCTTGCCAGCTTGTCAAACAAGTTTGCTGTCAATGGGATAGGGTACTTGTTCTTCACCGTCACCTTGTTTAGAGCCCATGTAATCAACACACGTATGCAAGGAGCCATCGTGTTTCCTCTAAAACAACACCGGGGCACCATATGGTGCTTTGAAGGGCTAAATTAGGACTGCATCAAGCAACTCCGTCAACTGCTTCCTCATTTCTGCCAATTCTAGTAGACTCATGCAATGTGGGGCTTGTGCTGGTGGTTTGGAACCGGACAGCAAATCGATCTTGTGGTCAGTGGTATGCCTCGGGGGAGGACACTTATGCAGTTCAGGAGGCATCACGTCAGTGAACTTTCCCAACAGATCCGCTACACTGTCAGGCACCTCCGCAACAATAACTTCTTTGATCTCCATCAAAGCTGCAAGGTAGGTGACTTCTTTTTTCTTTAGCCCATGCTTCACGTGCATAGCTGACAGCATACCACCTGACTTCCCACCAATACTGGAAGAGGGAGTGAACATTCCAGCAACGAAACATGGATGATCCTTATGCATGATCATGAGACCACCCAAGTGAGGCAATAGAGCAACTTTTGCGCTCACAAAGAAATCAACTCCTAGTATGATATCAAAATCATCTAATGGAATCACATTGAAGTTAAGATTACCAGACCAATTGCCCATTGTTACCTGCACTCCCAATGTCGTGCCAAGCACCTCCTAGGCTGCCGAGTTGACTACCTTCATTCGACTCTTGGTCTTGGTGACTTTCAAACCTAGTGACTCCACCATCCACTCAGCAACAAAGTTGTGGGTAGCACCAGTGTCGGCCATCGCCATCAACTCTTTATTACTGAGCCCGATCTTCACATACATCAAGCCGGATTGTAGGGCACGTCCAGCTTGAACAGCACTCACCAACTGTAGAGGATTGACACGAGAGGGGCCAACATCATCTGAGAAGCCACTCTCCTCAGCAACTATGGCAGTTAACTTCTCCCGCTTGGGGCACTCCTTAGCCCTGTGTGGTCCATTACATATGAAACAACCCGAGTTAGTTTTGCCTTTACTTTGTTCTTGGTAGACGGCTTTGCCTTTTTCTTTGTTGCCACCGTTGTGCTTACCTTTCTTGCCCTCCTTCTTCTTCTTGCCCTTATCCTTGGGCTGCTTCCCAACATCAGAATCAGGAGACTTGTTCATCCAAATCAACTAAACCATCAGTCGCAGCCATTGCTGAAGGAAGGTCCTTCACACCTTGCCTTCTAAGCTCGAGTTGAGCCCAAGGTTGAAGACTGAATATGAAGTTGAAAAGCTTGTCCTCATCCGATATGTTGCGGATGTCAAACATCAAGGAACTGAATTCCTTCACGTATTCACGTACCGTACCACTCTGCTTCAACTTCTTCAAGGATTCCCTCGCAACCCATGACGTGTTGCAGGTTAAGAACTGGTCCTTCAACTCCTTCTTAAGGCTCTCCCACGTCTCGATCATAGGCCTGCCCACACTTGCATCGTCATCCAACCGAGTCCGCCACCACAGCTTGGCATCCTTGACTAGATACATGCTGGTCAGATTGACCTTCTCGTCGTCTGGCACTCGGGCAGCTTTGAAGTACTGCTCCATATCCCATAGAAAATTCTCGATCTCTTTGGCATCCCTCACTCCCTCGAAGGCTTTAGGCTCCAGCACCTTCATCTAGGTCGAGCCCTCCATGAAACCTCCGCTTGGTTGAGAGGCCACAGCCTTCTTGAGGATGGCTATTTCTGCTGCCATCTCCTCAACCCGAAAAGTTGTGTTTGAAGAGGCAACCACCTCTTGTTGCCGCTGCAGATCGATTATGTACTGCTCATGGGGCGCCAATGACAGGAACACGGTGAAATTTGCATCCTCTGGAAGTTCACCGAGTACCTCAAAGAGTTTGGCTACGCGCTCACATACAGCATCAAGACCCGAACCACCTGCCATTGGTCGAATCTTTATACTCAGATACAAGCTGTTACAGGGCTAATTTTCTCACCCAAAATTTTGCCTTGTGATGGCACTAACTCACACTTAGTCTCAGCCAACCGCACACACAATGATTTGCACAATGAAACTTTATAAGTAAGGCACACAACTCACACACTCAAAAGAGACACAAGAGCATATATGGGAACCTTCCCAACCTTTTATTACTTAACTCAAGTAATACAAAGGAAAAATAACTTGAACTCTCAATAGTGTTTCACTCTTTCTTTCTGAGTGATTTCTCTTTCGCTGAGTACAAATGACAACCCATAGGGTCTATGCATAACTGACACCCCCAACTATCTAGGGCTTGGAGATAAACATTATCTCCCCTCGATCTCTATCGTGGTTGATAATCCTCATCTTCCCACAATCTCATCCATGACTTGATCATGATAAGCCTTATCTCCCACGATCATCCATCACTTGATCTCGATAAGCCTTATCTACCCACGATCCTTTGCCATGCAGGATCTGATGAGCATTATCCTGATGCTCGGGCAACTGGATAGAGCCACACCAGCACATCCCTATGTTCCACACGTCGTAGGAGACTCGAAGCCACGCAGTGCCAAGCTGTGCCATGCAGTGCCATGCAAACTTGGCCAAGACCCAGTCTCGTGTTTTGGGCCTCTTGGCCCAAGCCCATGGCCCATCTGATGGAGCCCACAAACATGTAGCCTAGCATCCTTTGTCCAACCCAAGTCTTGGTCCACACTGGGACCCGCATGTAGGCCCGTGCCTGCGCTAACCCTCTCAGTTTTTACCTTGCCTTAGAGAATGCCTAGCCACTCCAAAGTCCCATGCTTGAAATTGGTGCAAGGTGCTGCAAACTCCCGCATGCTAAGTGTTCAAGGGGCTAACAAACCACCCCCACCTGTTGAAGCCAACGTCCTCGTTGGTAGGGTTGATAGGTAGTCTTCCACCTGCTTCTCGAACTATCATAGAGTCACATGTCTTTCCCAGCTCGCCTCACTATCTAGGGCATTTTTCCACTTGACCAAGTACCCAACCCGCCTGTTCTTCTTACTTTGTCCCTACATTCGATGGTCTAGAATTCTCTCCACTTCACGCTGGAACTCAGTTCTGATTGTAGGGGAAGCACATCATGTTTGTTTCCTTGGAGGCTAATCGCCTATTTCCTCATGGAAGGGCTTCAAGAAACTCACGTGGAAGGTTGGATGCACCTTCAACCTTTCTGGGAGTTGCAATTTGTATGCAACATTGCCAACTTTCTTCACCACTGTGAAGGGACTGTCATACATTGGAACCAACCCACGATGCACTATCTTGTTGTTGATCTTCTTTCAAACTTGGGGAGTAAGTTTCAGTAACACCTTATCCCCAACTTGGAACTGCACATCCCTCCTTCCTCAGTCTGCATACTTTTTCATCTGCCTCGCTGCCTTGTCCAAGCTATCCTGGGTCTCCTCTAGCCGCTCTTGCTTAGAACGGGCAAACCAGTGCACTACTGGACATCTCCCTCTTGATCTAGTCATGGCCACATCGTTAGGAGTAAGGGGTTGTTGCCCCATAGCTAGCTCAAAAGGACTCATACCTGTGGAAGAGGACTTGTGAAGATTGTAGGAAAATTGGGCCGAGTCGAACAAGTCAATCCAATTCCTCTAGCTTGTCGTCACGTAATGCCGAAGATTTTCCTCAAGTAGGCCATTGATCCGCTCTGTCTAGCCATCAGTCTGAGGATGGTTGGCAGTAGAGAATTTCAATTCTGAACCCATCATGTTGAACAATGACGTGGAGAACCTGCCAGTGAAACGAGGATCCCGATCGCTCACAATATCTCCAGGCAACCCAAAGTACTTTACTACCTGCTTGTAAAAAAGCTCAGCGGATGTCTCCGCTTGACATGAAGAGGGGGTAGGAATAAACACCGTATACTTGGAAAATCGATCTACCACCACCATGACAGATCCCATGCAATCAATCTTCTGGAATCTGCCAATGAAATCCATCAAAACCGACACCCATGGCTTCGAAGGAAAGGGTAGCGGCTGCAACAAACCTGCCTCCTTCTGCCGCTTTGTCTTGTCCTGCTGACAAGTGATGCACGTTTTGACGTATGCCTTGACGTCATCATCCATCTTTGGCCAGTAGTAGTTTCGGGACAACAATGACATCATCCTTTTGACGTCAGGATGATCAGCCCACTGTGAATCATGGTACTCCCGTAGTATCTGCTTCCTAAGGCATGCACCATTGGGAACATATACACGATTATCCTTGGCATGCAATAAATCATTATCGAGCCAGTATCACCTTACCACACCGTCCCTGACTTGCTGTACCATTTGCTGATATGTGGCATCATGTGGGGCCTGGTCCCTAATTTTCTCTAGCAAGTCACTCACACTTGAGTGAGGGCAGCAACCATCTCTTGCACTTGTCGGCAACTTAGGGCATCTGCCACTTGATTTTGCCTTCCTAGCTTATATTCCCAAGTAAAATCGTACTCAACCAAGAACTCCTACCATTGTGCCTGCCGTGCAGAAAGATTCTTCTGAGTCTGAAAGAATGTGTTAGCCACATTGTCGAGCCGAACCACAAACCTAGTACCCAGCAAACACACCCTTCATTTGCGAAGGCAATGCACCACTGCCAGCATCTCTTTCTCATAGGCTAAGTACCGCTGCTCTGCATCATTGAGTTTCCGACTCTCGTAGGCAATGGGGTTGCCTTCCTGCACCAACACACCTCTAATGGCTTTGTCTGAGGCATCAGTTAGCATACTGAAAGGCAACTCGAAATCAGGCAGCCTTAGGACTGGCTCCGTGGACACCGTTGCCTTCAACTTGTCAAAGGCTTCTTGGCAATCTGTGGTCCACCTCCAGGGTCTATCCTTCTTGAGTAAGTCTGCCAATGGGGCCACCTTTTTGGAGTAACACTGCACAAACTTCCTGTAGCAGTTAGACAATCCAAGAAAGGATCTCAACTCACTCCAAGTATTCAATTTTTTAAAGAGGGTATGACTACTAATACATTCCAATGTGTTCTCCTACCAAAGGGCTAAAAAACCTTAATGCTCTTTAGAGGGGAGGCGCATGTCTCACCCCCAACTAGCCTTGCTAGCTTCAAGCTAGTGGGCTTGTGGGGAATGTTGCTTGCACCTAGGTTCGTGATAAGATGCGTGGATGGAAAAGGACTGGTGTCGATGATCGGCGGACAAATTCCCTGATACCCTGCTCGTGCCGGGCCCCCCTCTGGTTGGTCGGTCACGCGAGGCCCGATTCGCCGATTTTTGTCCCAAAAAATGAAAATTTGTCCCGACGCAAGAAAAACTACTGCGAATCCAAAGAAAGCGGCCCCGAGATGAAATTTTTTGCCGATAATTTCATTTTCAGCTCGGTTTGCTGATTTTTGCCTCGAAAAATGAAATTTTGCCCCGATGTTGGAAACGATGTCCGGAATCAGAAAATTGGTGCCGAATGATGAAATTATTTGCCAAGCATTTTATTTTTTGGCTCAGACAAAGCATAAGCATTGGCCATTGGGGCTAACCCCGATGACTTGGTAAGCCCAAATGCCCTTCCGCAAGGGGGGGCGCTGGGTACAACGACACCGTTCTTGATCAAAATTGGGGGATTGCTCGCGGTTCCAGCATTTAATTGATGTTGTGGGAGCCAAGATTCCGAACCAGCACAGCGTCTCGCACGTTGCCGTGCTGCGGTTGATTGGTAACCATGACCTAATTGGTCATGCCAAAGGAACTCCCAATGATGGTTGAGTGTTGTGCCGTGCATGCTTACCTCATTCAACGCGGGGTGGCCCGAGGTGCCCCCAGTCATGGTTCGAGGCCCCCTTTGTCGATGCAACGGTTGTTCCTCACGAAAAATGTGAAAGTTAACGTACGATCTCTTGCACTCAGCAGTGCAGGCAGCGATTCCCTAGGGCGCTTCCACATTCCTCGGAGCTCATCAAGCCTCGCAAGCATGTGTTAAGCTTGGGGTGGTTGTTGCCTAGTGTACGCGATTGCGCATGAGTGGTGATGGGATTGAAAGGGCTTACAAGCTCCACACTAGAGCATCGAATTGTTGGCCCCCGACCCTCTGCAAACTTGCACCCAAGTGCTTCCAATCTGCCTTGAGGTGAAAGACAAGGGTTCCTGTGCTGTGTTCCTTCCAATTCAGAAATCGTTGTGATGGATTTGTGCCTTCTCGTCCTTCACCTCCTCAGGGGTGCGGAGCGGACCTCATGTCGTCGCCCATGTCCCTGGCATGCCTGCTGCGGTTGCCTTGGTGCATAGTTCGACGGCCGTGCTAGCGGATTCGGAACATTACTCGGGTAATAGAACTGTCGTTCCACTCCACCTTGCTCGAACGAAGCCTTTGTCCCTCTATAGCACGACTGCCATGCCCGTTTTGTCATCGGTGGCCCCCCTACCATTTGGTTGGGTTCGTGCTGTGTGTGCGGTCATGGGCATCGTGAAGGAATGCTACCATTAGTCATATGCTTGTCTCAAAGATTAAGCCATGCATGTGTAGTATGAACTAATTCAGACTGTTAAACTGTGAATGGCTCATTAGATTAGTTATAGTTTGTTTGATGGTACCTGCTACTCGGATAACCGTAGTAATTCTAGAGCTAATACGTCCAACAAACCCCGACTTCTGGAAGGGATGCATTTATTAGATAAAAGGTCGATGCAGGCTCCTACCCATTGCTCTGATGATTCATGATAACTTGACAGATTGCACAGCCAACGTGCTAGCGACGCATCATTCAAATTTTTACCCTATCAACTTTCGATGGTAGGATAGAGTCCTACTGCTAGCCCCTTGAACACTTGGCATGCAGGAGATGGCAGCACCTTGCACCAATTCCTACCATGGGACTTTAGAGTGGTTGAGCACTCCCTAAGGCAAGGTGAAAGCTGAGAGGGTTAGCATATGCATGGGCCAACTTGTGGGTCCCAGTGTGAAGCAAGACTTGGATTGGACAAAGGATGCTGGGCTACATGTTCGTGGGCTCCATCAGATGGGGCTTGGGCCAAGAGGCCCAAAACACAAGACTAGGTCTTGGCAAAGTCTGCATGGCACTGCGTGGCACCGAGTCTCTTACGACGTGTGGAACGTGGGGACGTGTGGGTGTTGCTCTATCTAGTTGGCCGAGCATCAGGATAATGCTCATCAGATCGTGCATGGCAAAGGATCGTGGGTAGATAAGGCTTATCGAGATCAAGTGATGGATGATCGTGGGAGATAAGGCTTATCAGGATCGAGCCATGGATGAGAACGTGGGAAGATGAGGGTTATCAGCCACAATAGAGATCATGGGGTGATAATGTTTATCTCGAAGACCTAGATAGCTGGGGGTGTCAGCTATATATAGACCCTATGGGTTGTCATTTGTACTCAGTGAAAAAGAAATCACTCAGAGAGAGATTGAAACACTGTTGAGAGTTCAAGTGATTGTTCCTTTGTATTACTTGAGTTAAGTAATAAAAGGTTTGGAAAGGTTCCTGTATATGCTCTTGTGCCTCTTTTGAGTGCGTGAGTTGTGTGCCTACTTACAAAGTTCTATTGTGTAAATCGTTATGTGTGCGGTTGGCTGAGGCTAAGTGTGATTTAGTGCCATCACAAGGCAAATTTGGGTGAGAAAATTAGCCCTGTGATAGCTGGTATCAGAGCAAAAAGGTTCGACCAATGGCAGGTGGTTCGGGTCTTGATGCTGTACGTGAGTGCGTAGCCAAACTCTTCGAGGTGGTTGGTGAACTTCCGAAGGATGAAAATTTACCGTGTTCCCGACGTTGGCACTCCGTGAGCAGTACATAATCGATCTGCAGTGGCAATAGGAGGTGGTGGCCTCTAAGAATACAGCTTTTCAGCTTGATGAGATGGAAGCAGAGATAGCCATCCTCAAGAAGGCTGTAGCCTCTCAACCAAGCGGAGGTGTTGTGGAGGGCTCGACCAAGATGAAACAAGGGATGCCAAAGAGGTCGAGAACTTTTTGTGGGATATGGAGCAGTACTTCAAAGCTTCCCAAGTGCCAGACGACGAGAAGGTCAATCTGACCAGCATGTATCTGGCCAAGGACGCCAAGCTATGGTGGCAGACTCAGTTGGATGATGATGCAAGTGCGGGTCGGCCTAAGATCGAGACGTGGCAGAGCCTAAAGAAGGAATCGAAGGACTAGTTTTTGCCCTGCAACACATCATGGGTTGCGAGGGAGTTCCTAAAGAAGTTGAAGCACAGTGGCACGGTGCGTGACTACGTGAAGAAATTCAATTTCTTGATACTTGACATCTGAAACATGTCGGATGAGGACAAGCTTTTCAACTTCCTATCTGGTCTTCAACCCTGGGCTCAACTCGAGCTTAGAAGGCATGGTGTGAAGGACCTTCCTTTAGCGATGGCTGCGGTTGATGGTTTAGTTGATTTTCGGATCAACAAGTCTCTTGATTCTGATCCTCGGAAGCAGCACAAAGACAAAGGCAAGAAGAAGAAGGAAGGCAAGAAGGGTAAGCACAACGGTGGCGGCAAGGATAAATGCAAAGTCGTCTACCAAGAACAAGGTAAAAGCAAAACTGACTCGGGATGTTTCATTTATAATCGACCACACAGGGCCAAGGAGTGCCCGAAGAGGGAGAAGTTAAGTGCCATAGTTGCTGAGGAGAGTGACCTCTCGGATGATGTTGGCCCCTCTCATGTCAATCCTCTACAGTTGGTGAGCGCTGTGCAAGCTGGACATGCTCCACAATCTGGGTTGATGTATGTGAAGATCGGGCTCAGTAATAAAGACTTGATCGTAATTGCTGACATAGGTGCTACCCACCACTTTGTTGCTGAGAGGATGGTGGAGTCACTGGGTCTGAAAGTCACCAAGACCGAGAGTCGAATGAAGGCAGTCAACTCGGTAGCTCGGGAGGTGCTTTTCAAGGCACTGGGAGTGGAGGTAACTATGGGCAATTGGTCTGGTAAGCTTAACTTCACTACGGTTTCGTTAGATGATTTTGATATCATACTGGGGTTTGATTTCTTTGTGAGCACAAAAGTTGCTCGATTGCCTCACTTGGGTGGTCTCATGCTCATGCACGAGGATCATCCATGTTTTATTTTTGGAACGTTCACTCCCTCTTCCAGTATTGGTGGGAAGTCGGGTGGTATGCTGTCACTATGCAGGTAAAGCATGTGCTGAAGAAAAGAGAAGTCACCTACCTTACGACTTTGATGGAGATCAAAGAAGGTATTGTTGCGGAGGCGCCTAATAGTGTGGCAGATATGTTGGGAGAGTTCACTGATGTGATGCCTCCTGAACTCCCTAAGTGTCTTCCCCTGAGGTGCGCCACTGACCACAAGATCGATTTGGTGCCTAGTTCCAAACCACCACCACAAGCCCCATATCATATGAGTCCGCTAGAGTTGGAAAAATTGAGGAAGTAGTTGATGGAGTTGCTGGATGCAGGCCTAATTCAGCCCTTCAAAGCGCCATATGGTGCCCCGGTGTTGTTTCAGAGGAAACACAATGGGTTCCTACGGATGTGTGTTGATTCCAGGGCTCTGAACAAGGTGACGGTAAAGAACAAGTACCCTATTCCATTGATAGCAGACTTGTTTGACAGGCTAGCGAGAGCCTCATATTTCACCAAGCTGGATTTGCGGTCTGGATATTGGCAACTCAGGATTGCAGAAGGAGATGAGGGGAAAACCACGTGCATCACTCGCTATGACTCCTACGAATTCTTGGTGATGCCATTTGGTTTGACTAACGCCCCTACTACTTTCTATAATTTAATGAATGATGTGTTTCATGACTTCATTAATTATTTTGTGGTTGTATATCTAGATGATATTGTTGTGTATAGTGAGTCATTGGAGGATCACTTGTCCCACCCTAAGGTTGGTGTTATCTAGGTTGAGAGAGCACCAATTATTTGTTAAAAAGGAAAAATACGAGTTTGCCCGGCGAGATATTATGTTCCTTGGGCATAGGGTGAGTTGAGGGCGGGTTAAAATGGACGAGAGAAAAGTCCAGGCAATAGTGGAGTGGAAGGCCCCTACCAAAGTATCTGAGTTGAGATCCTTTCTTAGTTTGTCTAACTACTACAGGAAGTTTGTGCAGGGTTACTCCAAAAAGGTGGCCCCTTTGATAGACTTACTCAAGAAGGACAGGCCCTAGAGGTGGACCACAGATTGCCACAGTTGAAGGCAGCAATGTCCACGAAGCCAGTCCTAAGGCTGCCTGATTTTGAGTTGCCTTTCAGTGTGCTAACTGGCGCCTCAAACAAATCCATTGGAGGTGTGTTGGTGCAGGAAGGCCACCCCATTGCCTATGAGAGTCGAAAACTCAATGATGCAGAGCAGCGGTACTCAGCCAATGGGAAGGAGATGCTGGCAGTGGTGCATTGCCTTCGCACATGGAGGGTGTATTTGCGGGGTACTAGGTTCGTGGTTCGGGCCGACAATGTGGCTAACACATTCTTTTAGACTCAGAAGAAGCTTTCTGCACGGCAGGCATGGTGGCAGGAGTTCTTGGCTGAGTACGATTTTACTTGGGAACACAAGCCAGGAAGGCAAAATTAGGTGGCAGATGCCCAAAGTCGCCGACAAGTGCAATAGACGGTTGCTGCCCTCACTCAAGTGTGAGTGGCTTGCTAGACAAAATCAGGGAGTAGGCCGTACATGATGCCACATATCACCAAGTGGTACAGCAAGTTAGGGAGGGTGTGGTAAGGTGATACTGGCTCGATAATGATTTATTGCATGCCAAGGGTAATTGTGTATATGTTCCTAGTGGTGCAGGCCTTTGGAAGGAGATACTGCGGGAGTCCCATGATTCACAGTGGGCTGGTCATCTTGGCATCAAAAGGATGATGTCCTTGTTGTCCCGCAACTACTACTGGCCAAAGATGGATGATGACGTCGAGGCATATGTCAAAACGTGCATCACTTGTCAGCAAGACCAGACGAAGGGCAGAAGGAGGCGGGTTTGTTGTAACCGTTACCCATTCCTTCTATGCCATGGGTGTCAGTTTCGATGGATTTCATTGGCGGATTCCCGAAGATTGATGGCATGGGATCTGTCATGGTGGTGGTAGATCGGTTTTCCAAGTATGCGGTGTTTATTGCTGCCCCCTCTTCATGTCAAGTGGAGACAGCCGCTGAGCTTTTCTACAAGCAGGTAGTAAAGTACTTTGGGTTGCTTAAAGATATTGTGAGCAATCGGGATCCTCGTTTCACTGGCAGGTTCTGGACATAATTGTTCAATATGATGGGTTCAGAATTGAAATTCTCTACCGCCAACCATCCTCTTTTGAGTGTGTGAGTTGTGTCCCATACTTATAAAGTTCCATTGTGCAAATCGTTGTGTGTGTGGTTGGCTGAGACTAAGTGTAACTTAGTGCCATCATAAGGCAAAATTTTGGGTGAGAAAATTAGCCCTATGACAGCTGGTATCAGAGCATAAAGGTTCGACCAATGGTAGGTAGTTCAGGTCTTGATGCTGTACGTGAGCGTGTAGCCAAACTCTTTGAGGTACTCGGTGAACTTTTGGAGGATACAAATTTCACCGTGTTCCAAGCATTAGCGCTCCATGAGTAGTACATAATCGATTTGCAGCAGCAACAAGAGGTGGTGGCCTCTTCAAACACAACTTTTCGGCTTGAGGAGATGGCAGCAGAAATAGCCATCCTCAAAAAGGCTATCGCCTCTCAACCAAGCGGAGGTGTCATGGAGGGCTTGACCAAGATGAAGGTGCCGAAGCCTAAAGCCTTCGAGGGAGCGAGGGATGCCAAAGAGATCGAGAATTTTTTGTGGGATATGGAGCAGTACTTCAAAGCTACGCGAGTGCCAAACGACGAGAAGGTCAATCTGACCAGCATGTATCTAGCCAAGGATGCCATGTTGTGGTAGCAGACTCGGTTGGATGACGATGCAAGTGCTGGCAGGCCTAAGATCGAGACGTGGGAGAGCCCAAAGAAGGAGTTGAAGGACCAGTTCTTACCCTGCAACACGTCATGGGTTGCGAGGGAATCCTTGAAGAAGTTGAAGCAGAGTGGTACGGTGCGTGACTACGTGAAGGAATTTATTTCCTTGATGCTTGACATTTGCAACATTTCGGATGAGGACAAGCTTTTCAACTTCCTATCCGGTCTTCAACCTTGGGCTCAACTCACGCTTAGAAGGCAAGGTGTGAAGGATCTTCCTTCAGCAATGGCTACGGCTGATGGTTTAGTTGATTTTTGGATAAACAAGTCTCCTGGTTTTGATGCTGGGAAGCAGCCCAAGGATAAGGGCAAGAAGAAGAAGATGGGCAAGAAGGATAAGCACAACAGTGGCGGCAAAGATAAAGGCAAAGCTGTCTACCAAGAACAAGGTAAAGGCAAAACTAACTCGGGTTGTTTCATATGTAATGGACCACACAGGGCTTAGGAGTGCCCCAAGCGGGAGAAGTTAAGTGTCGTAGTTGCTAAGGAGAGTGGCCTCTCGGATGATGTTGGCCCCTCTCGTGTCAATCCTCGGGAGTTGACGAGTGCTGTGCAAGCTGGACGTGCCCCATAATCCGACTTGATGTATCTGAAGATCGGGCTCAGTAATAAAGAGTTGATGGCAATGGCCGACACTAGTGCTACCCACAACTTTGTTGCTGAGAGGATGGTGGAGTCACTGGGTCTGAAAGTCACCAAGACCGGGAGTCGAATGAAGGGAGTCAACTCGGCAGCCCGAGAGGAGCTTGGCACAACATTGGGAGTGCAGGTAACTATGGGCAATTGGTCTGGTAATCTTAACTTCACTACGGTTCCGTTAGATGATTTTGATACCATACTGGGAGTTGATTTCTTTGTGAGCGCAAAAGTTGCTCTATTGCCTCACTTGGGTGGTCTCATAATCATGCATGAGGATCATCCATGTTTCGTTGCTGGAACATTCACTCCCGCTTCTAGTATTGGTGGGAAGTCAGGTGGTATGCTGTCAACTAGGTGAAGCATGGGCTGAAGAAGGAAGAAGTCACCTACCTTGCGGCTTTGATGGAGATCAAAAAAGGTATTTTTGTGGAGGTGCCTGACAGTGTAGTGGATCTGTTGAGAAAGTTCACTGATGTGATGCCTCATAAACTCCCCAAGTGTCCTCCCCCGAGGCGTGCCACTGACCACAAGATCAATTTGGTGCTCGGTTCCAAACCACCAGCACAAGCCCCATATTGCATGAGTTCGCTAGAATTGGCAGAACTGAGGAAGCAGTTAACAGAGTTACTGGATGCAATCTAATTCAGCCCTCCAAAGCGTCATATGGTGCCCCAGTGTTGTTTCAGAGGAAACACGATGGCTCTTTGCAGATGTGTGTTGATTACAGTGCTCTGAACAAGGTGACAGTAAAGAACAAGTACCCTATCCCATTGATAGCGGACTTGTTTGACAGGATGGCGAGAGCCTTGTATTTCACCAAGTTGGATCTACGGTCTGGATATTGGCAAGTTAGGATTGCAGAAGGAGATGAGGGGAAAAGCACGTGCATCACTCGCTATGGCTCTTACGAATTCTTGGTGATGCCATTTGGTTTGACTAATGCCCCTGCTACTTTTTGTAATTTAATGAATGATGTATTTTATGACTTCATTGATCATTTTGTGGCAGTATATCTGGATGATATTGTTGTGTATAGTGAGCCCTTGGAGGATCACTTGTCCCACCTGAGGTTGGTGTTGTCTACGCTAAGAGAGAACCAATTATATGTTAGAAAGGAAAAATGCTAGTTGTCTAGGCGAGAGATTATTTTCCTTGGGCATAGGTTGAGTCGAGGGCAAGTTAAAATGGACGAGAGAAAAGTCCAGACAATAGTGGAGTGGGAGGCCCCTACCAAAGCGTCTGAGTTGAGATCCTTTCTTGGTTTGTCTAACTATTACAGGAAGCTCATGCAGGGTTACTCCAAAAAGATGACCCCATTGATAGACTTACTCAAGAAGGATAGACCTTGGAAGTGGACCACAAATTGCCAAGAAGCCTTTAACAAATTGAAGGCAGCGGTGTCCACGAAGCCGGTCCTGAGGCTGCCTGATTTCGAGTTGCCTTTCAGTGTGCTAACTGATGCCTCAGACAAAGCCACTGGAGGTGTGTTGGTGCAGGAAGGCCACCCCATTCCCTATGAGAGCCGAAAACTCAATGATATAGAGCAGCGGTACTCAGCCAACGAGAAGGAGATGCTGGCAGTGGTGCATTGCCTTCGCACATGGAGGGTGTATTTGCTGGGTACTAGGTTCGTGGTTCGGACCAACAATGTGGCTAACACATTCTTTCAGACTCAAAAGAAGCTTTCTGCACGACAGGCACGGTGCCAGGAGTTCTTGGCTGCGTATGATTTTACTTGGGAACACAAACTCAGAAGGCAAAATCAAGTGGCAGATGCCCTAAGTCACCGACAAGTGCAAGAGACGGTTGCTGCCCTCACTCAAGTGCAGAGTGACTTGCTAGAAAAAATCAGGGATCAGGCCCCACATGATGCCACATATCAGCAAGTGGTACAACAAGTCAAATAGTGTGTGGTAAGGCGATACTGGCCCGATAATGATTTATTGCATGCCAAGGGTAATCGTGTGTATGTTCCCTGTGGTGCAGGCCTTAGGAAGGGTAATCGTGTGTATGTTCCCAGTGGTCCGGGAGTCTCATGATTCACAGTGGACTGGTCATCCTGGCGTCGAAAGGATGATGGCCTTGCTGTCCTGCAACTACTACTGGCCAAAGATGGAAGATGACGTCGAGGCATATGTCAAGACGTGCATCACTTGTCAGCAGGACAAGATGGAGAGCGGAAGGAGGCAGGTTTGTTGCAGTCGCTACCCATTCCTACAAAGCCATGGGTATCGCATTCAATGGATTTCATTAACGGATTCTCGAAGATTGATGGCATGGGATCTGTCATGTTGGTGGTGGATTGGTTTTCCAAGTATGCAGTGCTTATTCTTGCCTCCTCTTCATGTCAAGCAGAGATAGCTGCTGAGCTGTTTTTACAAGTAGGTAGTAAAGTACTTTGGGTTGCCTGAAGATATTGTGAGCGATTGGGATACTTGTTTCACTGGCAGGACTAGCTCAGGAGGGAGATGTTTGGCAGCACACCGGTTTGCCCGTTCTAAGCAAGACCAGCTAGAGGAGGCCTAGAATAGCTTGGACAAGGCAGCCAAGCGGATGAAAAAGTATGCGGACCGAGGAAGGAGGGACGTGTCGTTCCAAGATGGGGATAAGGAGTTGCTGAAGCTTACTCCCCAAATTTGGAAGAAGATCAGCAGCAAGACAGTGCATCATGGGCTGGTTCCAAAGTTTGACGGTCCCTTCACAGTTGTGAAGAAAGTTGGCAATGTTGCATACAGGTTGCAACTCCCAGAAAGGTTGAAGCTGCATCCAACCTTCCACGTGAGTGTCTTGAAACCCTTCCCTGGGGAAACAAGCGATGAGCCTCTAAGGAAACAAGCACAACATGCTCCCCCCCTACAATCAGAACTGAGTTCCAGCGTGAAGTGGAGAGAATTCTAGAGCACCGAACACAGGGACAAAGTAAGAAGAACAGGCAGGTTGCGTACTTGGTCAAGTGGAAGAATGCCCCAGACAGTGAGGCGAGCTGGGAAAGAGATGTGACTCTATGGCAATTTGAGAAGCAAGTGGAAGACTACCTATCAACCCTACCAATGAGGACATTGGCTTCAATAGGTGGGGGTGGTTTGTTAGCCCCTTGAACACTTGGCATGTGGGAGTTGGTGGCACCTTGCGCCAATTCCTTGCATGGGACTTTGGAGTGACTGGGCACTCCTAAGGCAAGGTAAAAACTGAGAGGGTCAGCATAGGCACAGGCCTACATGCAGGTCCCAGCGTGGACCAAGACTTGGGTTGGACAAAGGATGCTGGCCCCACGTTAGATGGGCCATAGGCTTGGGCCAAGAGGCCTAAAACACGAGACTGGGTCTTGGCCAAGTGTGCATGGAACTGCATGGCATAGCATGGCACTGCGTGCCGCCGAGTCTCCTACAACCCGTGGAACGTGGGGACGTGCGTGTGTGGCTTTATTCGGTTGGCCGAGCATCAGGAAAATGCTCATCAGTTCGTGCATGGCAAAGGATCGTGGGTAGATAAGGCTTATCGAAGATCAAGTGATTGATGATCGTGGGAGATAAGGCTTGTCAGGATCAAGTCATGGATGAGATCGTGGGAAGATGAGGATTATTAGCCACGATAGAGATCGTGGGAAGATAATGTTTATCTCCAAGCCCTAAATAGCTGGTGGTATCAGCTATGTGTAGACCCTATGGGTTGTCATTTGTACTCAGGGAAAGAGAAATCACTCAGAGAGAAAGAGTGAAACACTGTTGAGAGTTCAAGTGATTGTTCCTTTGTATTACTTGAGTTAAGTAATAAAAAGTTGGGAAAGGTTCCCATATATGCTCGTGTCTCTTTTGAGTGTGTGAGTTGTGTACCTTACTTATAAAGTTCCATTGTGCAAATCGTTGTGCGTACAGTTAGCTGAGACTAAGTGTGACTTAGCGCCATCACAAGGTGAAATTTTGGGTGACAGAATTAGCCCTGTGACACCTACTGTTAGTCCCTTGAACACTTGGCATGCTGGAGTTGGCCGCAGCTTGCGCAAACTCCTAGCATGGGACTTTGGAGTGGCTGGGCACTCCCTAAGGTAAGGTGAAAACGGAGAGGGTCAGCATAGGCACGGGCCTACATGCGGGTCCCAGTGTGGACCAAGACTGGGGTTGGACAAAGGATGCTAGGCTACATGTTTATGGGCTCCATCAGATGGGCCATGGGCTTGGGTCAAGAGGCCCAAAACACGAGACTAGGTCTTGGCCATGTCTGCATGGCACTGCATGGCACAGTATGGCACTGTGTGGCACTGAGTTTCCTATGACGTGTGGAACGTGGGGACGTGTGGGTGTGGCTCTATCCGGTTGGTCGAGCATCAGGATAATGCTCATCA
>CM075454.1:3504014-3524014 GCA_037832335.1 Carallia pectinifolia | reverse complement strand
CTGCGCGTCAGGTCGGCCGTGCGAGTGGGCAGTCCTGCCAGCACGCGCGTGCAGCGGGCTGCACGTCGGGCCTGCTCCGCGCACACGCAGTCTTCCCAGCGTCCTTTGTTCAACCCAAGTCTTGGTCCACACTGGGACCAGCATGTAGGCCTGTGCCTACACTAACCCTCTCAGCTTTCACCTTGTTTGAAGGAGTGTCTAGCCACTCCAAAGTCCCATGCTGGGAATTGGCGCAAGGTGCCGCCAACTCCTGCATGCCAAGTGTTCATGGGGTGACTGCTAATTTTCTCGCCCAAAATTTCGCCTTGTGTTGACACTAAGTCACACTTAGTCTCAACCAACCGCACACACACAATGATTGCACAATAGAACTTTACATATAGGCACACAACTCACACACTCAAAAGATATATAAGAGCGTATATGGGAACCTTTCCCAACCTTTTATTACTTAACTCAAGTAGTACAAAGGAATAATCACCTGAGCTCTCAACAGAGTTTCACTCTTTCTCTCTGAGTAATTTCTCTTTCATTGAGTAAAAATGACAACCCATAGGTTCTATATATAGCTAACACCCCCAGCTATCTAGGTCTTAGAGATAAGCATTATCACCCCACGATCTCTATCGTGGCTGATAACCCTCATTTCCCACGATCTCATCCATGACTTGATCCTGATAAGCCTTATCTCCCACGATCATCCATCACTTGATCTCGATAAGCCTTATCTACCCACGATCCTTCGCCATGCACGATCTGATGAGCATTATCCTGATGCTTGGCCAACTGGATAGAGCCACACCCACATATCCCCACGTTCCACACATCGTAGGAGACTCGGTACAACGCAGTGCCATGCTGTGCCATTCAGACTTGGCCAAGACCCAATCTTGTGTTTTGGGCCTCTTGGCCCAAGCCCATGGCCCATCTGATGGAGCCCACGAACATGTAGCCCAACATCCTTTGTCCAACACAAGTCTTGGTCCACAGTGGGACCCGCATGTAGGCGCGTGCCTACGCTAATCCTCTCAGCTTTCACCTTGCTTCAATGAGTGCCCAGCCACTCCAAAGTCCCATGCTAGGAATTGGCGCAAAGTGCCGCCAACTCCTGTATGACAAGTGTTCATGGGGCTGACAAACCATCCCCAACAGTTGAAGCCAACGTCCTTGTTGGTAAGGTTGATAGCTAGTCTTCCGCCTGCTTCTCGAATTGTCATAGATTCACATCTCTTTACTAGCTCGCCTCACTATCTGGGGCATTCTTCTACTTAACCAAGTACTCGACCCGCCTGTTCTTCTTACTTTGTCCCTGCGTTCGATGGTCTAGAATTCTCTCTACTTCACGCTAGAACTCGATTCTGATTGTAGGGGGAGCACGTCATGTTTGTTTCTTTGGAGGCTCATCGCCCGCTTCCTCGTGGAAGGGCTCCAAGAAACTCACGTGGAAGGTTAGATGCACCTTCAACATTTCTGGAAGCTGCAACCTGTATGCAACATTGCCAACTTTCTTCACCACTGTGAAGGGATCGTCATACTTTGGAACTAGCCCACGATGCAATATCTTGCTGCTGATCTTCTTCCATATTTGGGGAGTAAGTTTCAAGAACACCTTATCCCCAACATGAAACTCCACATCCCTCCCTCCTTAGTCCGCATACTTTTTCATCCGCCTGGCTGCCTTGTCCAACCTATCTTGGGCCTCCTCTAGCTGTTTTTGCTTAGAACGGGCAAACCGGTGTGCTGTCGGACATCTCCCTCCTAAGCTACTCCTGGTCACATCATTAGGAGTAAAAGGCTGTTGCCCCATAGTTAGCTCAAAGGGACTCGTACCTGTGGAAGAGGACTTATGAAGATTGTACCAAAATTTGGCCGAATCCAACAACTCAAGCCAATTCCGCTGGCTTGCTGCCACGTAATATCGAACATATTCCTCAAGTAGGCCACTGATCTGCTCCGTCTAGCCATCAGTCTAAGGATGGTTGGCTGTAGAGAATTTAAATTCTGAACCCATCATGTTGAACAATGACGTCCAGAACTTGCCAGTGAAACGAGGATCCCGATCACTCACAATATCTTCAGGCAACCCAAAGTACTTTACTACCTGCTTGTAGAAAAGTTCACCAGCTATGTCTGCTTGACATGAAGAGGGGACAGGAATAAACACTGCATACTTGGAAAATCGATCTACCACCACCATGACAGATTCCATACCATCAACCTTTGGGAACTCCGCCAATGAAATCCATCGAAACTGATACCCATGGCTTCGTAGGAATGGGTAGTGGCTGCAACAAACCCGCCTCCTTCTACCGCTCTGTCTTGTCTTGCTGACAAGTGATGCACATCTTGACATATTCTTCGACGTCATCTTCCATCTTTGGCTAGTAGTAGTTGCGGGACAGCAAGGCCATCATCCTTTCGATGCCAGGATGACCAGCCCACTGTGAATCATGAGACTCCCGCAGTATCTCCTTTCTAAGGCCTGCACCACTGGGAACATATACATGATTACCCTTGGCATGCAATAAATTATTATCGAGCCAGTATCGCATTACCACACCCTCTTTGACCTGCTGTCCCACTTGCTAATATGTTGCATCATGTGGGGCCTGTTCCCTGATTTTGTCTAGCAAGTCACTCTGCACTTGAGTGAGGGCAGCAACCGTCTCTGGCACTTGTCGATGACTTAGGGCATCCGCCACCTAATTTTGCCTTCCTAGCTTGTGTTCCCAAGTAAAATCGTACTCCGTCAAGAACTCCTGCCACCGCACCTGTCGTGCAGAAAGCTTCTTCTGAGTCTGAAAGAATGTGTTAGCCACATTGTCGGTCTGAACCATGAACCGGGTAATCAGCAAATATACCCTCCAAGTGCAAAGGCAATGCACCACTGCCAACATCTCATTCTTATGGGCTAAGTACCGCTGCTCTGCATCATCGAGTTTCTGGCTCTCATAGGCAATGGGGTGGCCTTCTTGCACCAACACACCTCCAATGGCTTTATCTGAGGCATCAGTTAGGCCACTGAAAGGCAATTTGAAATCAAGCAGCCTCAGGACTAGCTCCGTTGACACTGCTGCCTTCAACTTGTCAGAGGCTTCTTGGCAATCTACGGTCCACCTCCAGGGTCTATCCTTCTTGAGTAAGTCTGTCAATGGGGCCACCTTTTTGGAGTAACCCTGCACAAACTTCCTGTAGTAGTTAGACAAAACAATAAAAGATTTCAACACAGACACTTTGGTAGGGGCCTCCCACTTCACTATTGCCTAGACTTTTCTCTCGTCCATTTTAAGTTGCCCTCGACTTACCCTATGCCCAAGGAACATAATCTCTCGCTGGGCAAACTCACATTTTTCCTCTTTCACATATAATTGGTGCTCTCTCAACTTAGGCAACACCAACCTCAGGTGGGACAAGTAATCCTCTAAAGACTCACTATACACAACAATATCATCCAGATATACAACCACAAAATGATCAATGAAGTCATGAAACACATCATTCATTAAATTACAGAAAGTAACAGGGGCGTTAGTTAAACCGAATGGCATCACCAAGAATTCCTAGGCCATAGCGAGTGATGCACGTGGTTTTCCCTTCATCTCCTTCTGCAATCCTGACTTGCCAATATCCAGACTGCAGATCCAACTTGGTGAAATGTGAGGCTCTCGCTAGCCTGTCAAACAAGTCCACTATCAATGGAATAGGGTACTTGTTCTTTACCGTCACCTTGTTCAGAGCCCTATAATCAACACATATCTGCAGGAAGCCATTATGTTTCCTCTGAAACAACACCGGGGCACCATATGGCGCTTTGGAGGGCTGAATTATGCCTACATCCAGCAACTCCGTCAACTGCTTCCTCAATTCTGCCAACTCTAGTAGACTGATGCGATATGGGGCTTGTGCTGGTGGTTTGGAACCTGGCACCAAATCGATCTTGTGGTCAGTGGTACACGTTGGGGGAAGACACTAGGGGAGTTCTGGAGGCATCACGCTAGTGAACTTTCCCAACAAATCTACGACACTGTCAGGCACCTCCGCAACAATGCCTTCTTTGATCTCCATAAAAGCTGTAAGGTAGGTGACTTCTCCCTTCTTGAGCCCATGCTTCACCTGGGTAGCTGATGACATACCACACGACTTCCCACTAATACTGGAAGAGGGAGTGAACGTTCCAGCAACTAAACATGGATCATCCCCATGCATGATCATGAGACCACCCAAGTGAGGCAACAGACCAACTTTTGAGCTTACAAAGAAATCAACCCTCAGTATGATATCAAAATCATACTCCTTGCCCACATGAGTATGAAAGGGGAGACGACAATAACAACAAAAACAGACTCCATGCCCGCACGAATATAGAAGGTGAGACAGCAATAGCAACAAAAGCATACTCTTTGCTTTTAATATTAAAGGCGAGACAACAATAGCAACAAAAGCATACTCTTTACTTTCGCAAGTAAAAAGGCGAGATGGCAATATCAAAGCATACTCCTTACGCACATGAGTATAAAAAACAAGATGACAACAATGACAAAAACAAATTCCTTGCCCGCATGAGCTTATAAGGCGAGACAGTTGGAACAATAAAAGCAAACTCCTTATCTGCAAAAGTATATAAGGCGAAAAATACAACAACAAAAGTATATTCCTTACATGCATGAGTGTAGAAAGCAAGGTGACAACAACAGCCAAGAAGACTCCTAGCTCACACGAGCATAAAGGCTAGACGACAACAACAACAAAGGAAAACTCCTTGCAAACAAGAGTATAAAAGGCGAGATGACAACAACAAAGCATGCTGCTTGCCCGCACGAGCATAGTAGGCGATACGGCAACAACAACAAAGCTAGACTACTTCTCTGTACGAGTATAAAAAGCGAGACGACAACAACAGCAAAAGCATACTCGTTGTCCGCATGAGTATAAAAGGCGAGATGACAATAGTGAGGCATAATCCTTATCCGCACGAGTATAAACGGTGAGGCGGCAAGGCTAGAGCATACGCCTTGCCCGCACAAGTATAAAAGGGGAGACGGCAGTAGCAAAGCATACTCTATGCCTACGAGAGTATAAAATGCGAGACGGCAATAACAAAGCATACTCCTTACTCGCCTGAGTTTGAAAGGCGAGACGACAACAACCATGCATACTCCCTGCCCGCAGGAGTATAAAAGGGGAGATGACAACAACAACAAAACTAGACTCCTTGCCTGCACGAGTATAAACGACGAGATGGCAGCAACAACAAAAGCATACTCTTTGCTCACATAAGCAAAAAAAGGTGAGACGACAATAGCAAAGCATACTCCTTATCCACATGAGTATAAAAGGCGAGAGGACAAATACATCAAAACCAGACTGCTTGTCCGCCCGGGAATACAAGGTACGATAGTGAGAGCAACAAAAGTAGACTCCTTGGCCGCAAGAGTATAAAAGGCAAAAAGTACAACAACAAAAGTATATTCCTTGCCTTCGTGAGTATAAAAGGCTAGACGGCAACAACAACAAAGTAGACTCCTAGCCTGTACAAGTATAAAGGTGAGGTAGCAATAACAACAAAAGCAGATTCCTTGCTCGCAAGAGTATAAAGGGCGAGACAGCAACAACAACGCTAGACTCCTTGTTTGCACGAGTATAAAAGGCGAGACGGTAACAACCGCAAAAGCATACTCGCTGCTTAGATGAGTATAAAAGGCCAAACGGTAGTAGCGACGCATATTCTTTGCGCACATGACCATAAAAGGCAAGAGGGCAATAGCAAAGCATATTTTTTACTCTCAAGAGTATTAAAGGTGAGGTGGTGACAACAAACCATATTCTTTACCCGCATGAGTATAAAAGGCAAATGGCAACAACAAAACATATTGTTTGCCCGCACGAGTATAAAAGGGGAGACAACCACAACAACAAAGCCAGGCTCCTTGCCCTTATGAGTATAAAATGTGAGATGACAACAGTAAAACATACTCCTTCCTCTCAAGAGTATAAAAAGCGAGACGGCAACCACAACACATACTCTTGGCCGGCACGAGTACAAAAGGCAAGGTTACAATAGCAATGCATGCTCTTTACCTGCACGAGTATAAATCGTGAGACAGCAACAGTAAAGCATACTCCCTGCCCACGCAAGTATAAAAAGGGGGACGACAACAACAACAAAACCAGACACCTTGCCCGTGTGAGTATAAAAAGCGAGACGGCGACAACAAAAAAAGCGTACTCGTTGCTTGTGCGAGTATGAAATGCGAGATGACAACAACATTGCATACTCCTTGCCCACACGAATATAAAAGGCGAGACGACAACAACAAAGCATGATGGTTCCCCACACAAGTGTAAAAGGCGAGACGACGACAACAACAAAGCAAACGTCTAGCCCGCAAGAGTAGAAAAGTCGAGACGGCAACAAGAACAAAGGCGGATTGCTTACCCACAAGAGTATAGAAAGCGACCAGTGCAACAACATAAGTATACCCCTCACCCGCTTGAGTATGAAAGGCAAGACGGCAGGAACAACAAAATCATACTTCCAGCCCGTACGAGTGTAAAAGATGAGACGACAACAGCACAACTTACTCCTTACCTGCATGATTGTAAAATATGAGGTAGTAAGAACAACAACACCATACTCCTTGCTCGCACAAGGATAAAAAACGAGACAGCAACAACAACAGAAGTAGACTCATTGCTCGCAAAAGTATAAGAGGTCAATGGTACAACAACAAAAATGTACTCCTTGCCCGCATAAGGATAAAAGGCCAGACAGCAACAACAACAAAGCATATTCCCAGCCCGCACGGGTATAAAAGACAAGACGGTAAGAACAAAGCATTCTCCTTATCCGCACGAGTATAACATGCAAGACGTTAACAACAACAAAGCCAGGCTCCTTACTTGCACAAGTATAAAAGGCAAGACTACAACAACAACAAATACAGGCTCCCCGCCTGCAAGGGTATAGAAGGCAAAAAGTACAACAACAAAAGTATACTCATTGCTTGCACGAGTATGAAAAGCGAGATGGCAACAACAGCAAACTCGACTCGTTGCCCGAACGAGCATAAAAGGCGAGGCAGCAACAGTAACAAAAACATATTCTGCCCGCATGACTATAAAATACGAGAAGGTAACAGCAAAGCATACTTCTTACTGCCTACCCACATGAGTATAAAATGCGAGATGACAACAAACCAAACACCTAGTCTGTAGGTGTATAAAACGCGAGATAGCAACAACAACATAAGCATACATTGCGCACGGAAGAGTTTAAAAGGCAACAAGGACGGCAATAAACATATACTCCTCGCCTATCTGAGCATAAAAGGCGAAACATCACCAACAACAAAACCAGACTCTTTGCCCTCACGAGTATGAAAGGCGAGACACCAACACCAACAAAAGCAGGCTCCTGCCCACCAAAAGTATAAAAGACGAAAAGTACAACAACAAAAGTGTGCTCATTGCTCGTACGAATATAAAAGCGGGACAACAACAATAGCAAAGCAGACACTTGGCCCACACGAGTATAATAGGCGAGACGGCAACATTAACAAATGGATATACCTTGACCACACGAGTATAAATGGGGATACGACGATAGCAAAGCATACCTCTTACTCCTTACCTACACCAGTGTAAAAGGTGAGACAGCAACTACAATAAAGTAGACTCTTAGCCTGTATGAGTATAAAAGGTGAGACAGCAACAACAATAAAGTAGACTCCTAGCCTGCATGAGTATAAAAGGTGAGACAACAACAACAACAAAAGTGGACTTTTTGCACGTAATAGTATAAAAGGCGACAAGTAAAACAACAGAAGTATACTTCTCGACTGCCCGAGTATAAAAGGTGAGACAATAACAATAACAAAACCAGACTCCTTGCCCGCATGAGTACAGAAGACGAGACGACAACGACAACAAAAGTGGACATCTTGCTTGCAATAGTATAAAATACGACAAGTACAACAAATAAAACTTTACACCTCGCCTGCTAGGTTATAAAAGGCTAAAATGCAACAATAACAAAACCAGACTCCTTTCCTACATAAGTATAAAAGGCGAGACAGCAACGACTACAAAAGTAGATTGTTTGCCTGAAAGTGTATAAAAGGTGAAAAGTACAACAACAAAAGTATACTCCTTACCGGTACGAGTGTAAAAGGCAATACGACAGTAATAGCAAAGCAGACTCTTAGCCTGCATGAGTAAAAAAGGTGAGACAACAACTATAACAAAGGCATACTCCTCACCCGGACAAGTTTAAAAGGTGAGAAGGCTACAACAAAACATACTTCTCACTCTTTTCTTGCACGAGTATGAAAGGCTAGACAGCAGCAGTAACAAAACTACACTCCTTGCCTGTATGACTATAAAAAATGAGACAGCAATAACAAAGCATGCTACTTGCCTGCACGAGTGTAAAAGGCGAGACGGCAACAACAACAAAGCATGACTCCTTGGCTATAAGAGTATAAAAGGCAACAAATACACAAGGTGACAAGCATACTCCTTGCCCACAAAATTATACTCCTTACCTGCCAAAGTATAAAAGGTGAGACGACAACATTAACAAAACCAGACTTGTTGCCAGCACGAGTATAAAACGCGAGACAACAAGAACAACATAAGCAGACTTCTTGCCCAAAAGAGTATAAAACTAGACTCCTCGCTCACCCGGGTATAAAAGGTAAGATGGCTACAACAACAAAACCAGACTCCTTGCCCGTATGAGTATAAAAGGCGAGACAGCAGCAACAGCAAAAGTAGACTCTTTTTTCGCTCATGTATAAAAAGTGAAAATTACAAAAACAAAATTAATCCTTGCCTGCACGAACACGAGTATAAAGGCAAGACAATAAGCACAAGAAAATAGACTTCTTGCCTACAAGAGTATAAAGGCGTGAGACAGCAACAACAAGGCATATTCCTTGTCTGCGTGGGTATAAAAGGCGAGACGGCATCAACAAAGCATGCTGGTTGCCTGCACGAGTATAAAAGGCGAGAGGGCAACAACAACATAACTAGACTCCTTATCCATACGAGTATAAAAGGCGAGACGGTAAGAACAGCAAAAGCATACTCCCTGTCCACACAAGTATAAAAGGGGAGACGGCAATAGCGAGGCAAACTCCTTACCGGCACGAGTATGAACGGCAAGATGGCAAGAACAAAGCATACTTCTTGCCTGCGTGAGTATAAAAGGCAGCACGACAACAACAACAAAGGCAAACTCCTTGCCCACAGGAGTATAAAGCACGACAAGTACACATGGTGACAAGCATACTATTTGCCCATCAAAACCAGACTCCTTGCCCACACGAGTATAAAAAACGAGTTAGCAAAAACAACAAAAGCATACTCTTTGCCCACATGAGTGTAAAAGGCGAGATGGTAACAACAAAGCATGCTGCTTGCCTGCACGAGTATAAAAGGCGAGACAACAACATCAACAAAAATAGACTCCTGGCCTGCACGAGTATAAAAGACGAGATGGTAACATCAACAAAATTAGGCTCCTTGCCTGCTAGAGTATAAAATGCGAGACGACAAAAATAACAAAAGCAAACTTCTTGCCTGGAAGAGTATTAAAGGCGACGTACAACAACAAAAGTATACTCCTCGCGCACCTGAGTATCAAAGGTGAAATGGCAACAACAACAAAATCAGACTCCTTGCCCACATGAGTATAAAAGGAGAGATAGCAACAACAATAAAAATAGACTCCCTGCACGTGCGTGTATAAAAGGCGAAAAGTACAACAAAAAAATTGTACTCCTTGCCCGCACGAGTATAAAAGGTGAGATGACAACAATAGCAAAGTAGACTCTGAGCCTGCATGAGTATAAAAGGCGAGATGGCAACAATAACAAAAGCATACTCCTTACTCATTGCCAGCACGACTATAAAAATCGAGAAGCCAATGATAACAAAACCAGACTCTTTGCCTAGGTAAGTATAAAGGGCGAGACAGCAACAATAACAAAAGTAGACTCCTTGCCCGTGCGTGTATAAAAGGCAAAATGTACAACAACAAAAGCACACTCCTTGCCTGCACGAGTATAAAAGGCGAAAAGGCAGTAATAACAAAGCAGACTCCTAGCCCGCTTGGGCATAAAGGGCGAGATGCCAATAATAACAAAAGCATACTCCTTGCTTGAACGCATATAAAAGGTAGGAAGGCAACAATAACAAATGTAGACTCGTTACCTGAGAGAGCTTAAAAGCCGAGACGGTAACTACAAAGCATACTACTTGCCCACACGAGTAAAAAAGGCGAGACGACAACAACAAAGTATGCTACTTGCCCGCATGAGAATAAAAGGCAAGACGACAACAACAACAAAACCAGACTACTTGCCCATACGAGTATAAAAGGTGAGATGACAACAAAAGCAAAATCATACCCCCCGCCCGCACGAGCGTTAAAAGCTAGACTGGGACAACATGGCATACTCTTTGCCTACGTGGCTGTAAAAGGCAAGATGACAACAACAAAGCATGTTGCTTGCCTGCATGAGTATAAAAACGGGACGACAACGACAACAAAACCAGACTCCTTGCCCGTAAGAGTATAAAAGGCAACAAGTACAACAACAAAAGTATAGTGCTCACTTGCCCGAGTATAAAGGGCGAGATCGCAACAACAATAAAACTAGACTCCTTCCCTGCGCGAGTATCAAAAGGTAAGACAACAATAACAGCAAATCAGAACAAGTTCAAAACAAAAGTATACTCCTTCCCTACATGAGTATAAATGGCGAGACGACAATAACAGCAAATCAGACTCCTAGCATGCACGAGCATAAAAGACGAAACAACAACAACAGAGCATGCTCCTTGCCCGCACGAGTATTAAAGGTGGGGCGGCAATAATAGCAAAGCAGACACCTAGCCCGTTTGAGTAAAAAAGGTGAGACGGCAACAGCAACAAAAGCAGACTCCTTACCCGCAAGAGTATATACGGCAACAAGTTCGACAACATAAGTATACCCCTCGCCTACCAGACTATAAAAAGCGAGACAACAACAATAACAAAACTAGACTCTTTCTTGTGTGAGTATAAAAGGTGAGACGACAACACCGACAATAACATACTCCCAGCCCGCACAGATATAAGAGACAGAACGACAACGACAAAGTGTACTCCTTATCCATACGATTATAAAATGCGAGATGGTAACAACAACAAAACCAAACTCCTTGCCCGTACGAGGATAAAAGGTGAGAGAACAACAATAGAAGCAGACTCTTTCCCCGTAGGAGTATAAAAGGCAAAAAGTACAATAACAAAAGTATACTCCTTTTCCACACGAGTGAAAAAGGCAAGACGGCAACTCTTCATCCGCATGAGTATAAAAGGCAGGACGACAACAACAACAAAAGTAGACTCTTTGCCTGCAAGAGTATAAAACCGACAAGCATGACAACAAAAGTATACTCCTCGCCCGCCCAAGTATAAAAGGTGAGACGACAACATCAACAAAACCAAACTCTTTTTCTGCACGAGTATAAAACACAAGATGGCAAGAAAAAGAAAAGCAGACTTCTTGCTCGCAAGAGCATGAAAGGCGACAAGTACAACAACAAAAGTATACTCTTCTACTGCCCGAGCATAGAGGGCGAGATGGCAACAATAACAAAAGTAGTGTCCTTGCCCGTAATAATATAAAAGGCAAAAAGTTCAAAAACAAAAGTATACACCTTGCCCAAACGAGTATAAAAAGGCGAGACGGCAATAACAGCAAAGCAGCCTCTTAGCCCGTATGAGTATAAAATGCAGGATGACAACAACAACAGAAGCAGACTCTTTGCCCACAAGAGGATAAAAAGCTACAATCACGACCACAAAAGCATACTCTTTGCCCACACAAATATAAAAGGCGAGAGACAACATCGACAAAACCAGACTCCTAGCCCACACGAGTATAAAACGTGAGATGGCAAGAACAACAAAAGTAGACTTCTTGCCCGCGAGAGTATTAAAGGCAACATGTAAAACAAGAAAAGTATACTCCTCTCCAGCCCGAGTATAAAAGGCGAGACGACGATAACAACAAAACTAAACTCCTTGCCTGCATGAGCATAAAAGGTGAGACAGTAACAACAACAAAAGTATACTCATTGCCCGCACGAGTGTAAAAGACGAGACGACAACAACAAAACATTATGTTTGCCTGCACGAGTATAAAAGCGAGACGACGACATCAACAAAAACAAACTCCTTGCCCGCGCGAGTATAAAAGGTGAGATGGAAACATAAACAAAAGTAAACTCTTTATTGCTCAAGTATAAAATGCAAGACGGCAAGAACAACAAAAGCAGACTTCTTACCCGGAAGAGTATAAAAGGAAACAAGTGCAACAACAAAAGTATACTCCTCACTTGCCTAAGTATAAAAGGTGAGATGGCAACAACAACAAAACCAGACTCCTTGCCTGCATGAGTGTAATAGGCGAGACAGCAACAACAACAAAAGTAGACTCCTTGCCTACATGTGTATAAATGGTGAAAAGTACAATAACAAAAGTATGCTCCTTGCCCACAGGAGTAAAAAGGCGAGATAGCAACAATAGCAAAGTAGACTCCTGGCCTATATGAGAATAAAAGGCGAGATGGCAACAACAACAAAAGCATTCTCCGTGCTATAAAAGGCGAGAAGCCAACGACAACAAAAGTAGATTCTTTGCCCGTAAGAGTTTAAAAGGCGAGACAGCAACAACAAAGCATCCTCCTTGCCCGCACGAGTAAAAATAGTGAGACGGTATCAACAAAGCGCGCGACTTGCTCGCATTAGTGTAAAAGACAAGACGACAACATCAACAAAACTAGACTATTCATCTGTATGCGTATAAAAGGCGAAGCGACAACAACAACAAAAGTATACTCCCTACCTGCACAACTGTTAAAGGCTCGTCGGGAATAGCGTAGCATGCTCCTTGCTTATGCAAGGATAAAAGTCGACTCGGCAACAATAAAGCATGCTGCTTGCCCGCATGATTATAAAAACCGAGATGGTAACAACAACAATACCAGACTCGTTGCCCCAAGAGTATAAAAGGTGACAACTATAAGAACAAGAGTGTACTACTCACCCACTGAGTATAAAAGGTGACACGACAACAACAATAAAGGTAGACTCCTTACCCGTAAGAGTATAAAAGGTTAGACAGCAACGACAGCAAAAGTAGTGAACTTGCCTGCAAGAATATAAAAGGCAAAAAGTAAAAAAAAAATTATACTCCTTCCCCGCACGAGTATAAATGACGAGTCGGTAGTAACAACAAAGTAGACTCCTAGCACGCATGATTAGAAAAGGCAAGAGGGCAAAAAAAAAGCATACACCTTGCCTGCAAGAGTATAAAAGGCGAGACAGCAGCAGCAACCAAACCAGTGCATGCTCCTTACCCCTGCGAGTATAAAAGGCAAGATGATAACAACAACAAAACTAGACTCCTTGCCCGTATGAGTATAAAAAGTGAGACAGAAATAACAACAAAAGCATTATTTTTTCTTACAGGAGTTAAAAAGTCGAGATGACAATAGCAAAGAATACTCCTCGTTGGCACAAGTATTAAAGTCAAGACGGCAACAACAAAGCCTACTCCTTGCCGCATGAGTATAAAAGGCGAGACGACAGCAACAACAAAACCACTCTCCGTCCCTGTACAAGTATAAATGGCGATGCAGCAACAACAACCAAAGCCGACTCCTTGCCCGAAAGAGTATAAAAGGTGAGATGGCAACAACATTGCATACTTTTTGCCCGCACGAGTATAAAAGGCGAGGCGCAACAATAAAGCTTGTTGATTGCTAGCACGAGTATAAAAGGTGAGTCAACAACAACATTCCATACTTTTTTCCAGCACAAGTATAAAAGGTGTGACCCAACAACAAAACATGCTGCTCACCAGCATGAGTATGAAGGGCGAGTCAGCAACAACAACAAAACTTGACTCCCTGCCCTTACAAGTATAAAAGGCGAGATGAGAACAACAAGAAAAATGTAATCCCAGCCCACACTAGTATAAAAAACAAAACGGTAACAGCAAAGCATACTCCTTACCCGCATGAGTGTAAATTGCGAGATGATAACAACAAAACTAGACTCCTTGCCCGCACGAGTATAAAAGGCGAAATAACAACAACAATAAAAGTAGGCCTCCCTGCCCACAAGAGGATAAAAGGTGAAAAGCACAATAAAAAAAGTACACTCCTTGCCCGCACAAGTATAAAAGGCGAGATGGCAACAATAACAGAAGCAAACTCCTTGCCACGCGAGTATAAAGGGCTGGCAACTGCAAAGGATACTCTTTACTCATTGCTAGCATGAGTATAAAAAGCGAGATGCCAACAATAACAAAACTAGACTCCTTGCCCACACAAGTATAAAGGGTGAGACAACAACAACACCAAAAGTCGACTCCTTGCACGTAAGAGAATAAAAGGCAACAACTACAACAAAAAAAGTATACGCCTTGCCTAGACGACAATAAAATGTGAGACGACAACAACAACAGAGTAGACTCCTTGCTGGCATGAGTATAAAAGGCAAAATGGCAACAAGAAGAAAAGCAGACTTCCTGCCCGTGAGAGTATAAAATGCGACAAGTACAACAACAGAAGCATACTTCCTACCCACAATAGCATAAAAGGCAGGACAGCAACAACTGCAAAGTAGACTCTTAGTCTGCACGAGTATAAACGACGAGACAACAACAACGACAAAAGAAGACACCTTGCACGTAAGAGCATAAAAGGCAACAAGTGCAACAACAAAAGTATACTCTCCGCCCACCCAAGTATAAAAGGCAAGATAACAACAACAACAAAACTAAACACCTTGCTCACACGAGTATAAAAGGTGAGATGGCCACAATAGCCAAAGCAGACTCCTTTCCTGCAAGAACATAAAAGGCAAAAAGTATAAAAAAACTAAACTCTTTGCTCGCACGAGTATAAAAGGTGAGACGGTAACAACAGCAAAGTAGATGCTTAGCGCTCACGAGAATAAAAAGCGAGACTACGACGACAACAAAAACAAACCCCTTGTGCCCGCAAGAGTATAAAAGGCGAGACAGCAACAACAAAGCATACTCCTTGCCTGCGCGACTAGAAATGGCTAGATGGCTACGACAAAGCATGCTGATTGCCTGCACGAGTATAAAAGGCGAAACGGCAACAACAAAGCATATTCTTTGCCTGCAAGAGTATAAAAGGTGGGACTTCAACAACAGAGCATGCGCCTTGTCTACACAAATATAAAAGGGGAGACAGCAACAACAACAAAACCAAACTCCTTGCTCGTATGAGTATACAAGGCAAGATGACAACAACAACAACAAAAGCCAACTTCTTGCTCGTAAGAGTATAAAAGGCGAGACGGCAACGACAAAGCATACTCTTTGCCTGCATGAGTATGAAAGGTGAGACGACAACAAAAAAGCAAGATGCTTGCCCACACGAGTATAAAAGACAAGACGTCAACAACAACAAAACCATTCTCCTCGCCCAAGCGAGTATAATAGGCGAGACAAGAACAACAACAAATGCATACTCCTTGCTTGCTCCTGTATGAATGACTAGAGGGTAACAGCAAAGCATACTCCTTACCCGCACGAGTATAAAAGGTGAGACAATAACAACAATAAAACCAGTTTCCTTGCTCACCTGAGTATAAAAGGTGAGACAGCACCAACAACAAAAGTGGACTCTTTTCCCACAAGAGTATTAAAGGCAAAAAGCACAACAACAAAAGTATAATCCTGGCTCGCATGAGTAAAAAAGGCGAGATGACAACAAGAACAAAGCAAACTCCCAGCCTAAACTAGAATAAAAGGTGAGACGGCAACAACAACAAAACTAGACTCTTTGCCCATACGAGTATAAAAGGCGAGATGGAAATAACAACGAAAGCCGACTCTTTGCCCGCAAGCGCATAAAGGGCAAGACGGCAACGACAAAGCACACTCTTTGCCTGCACGAGTATAAAAGGTGAGACAGTAACAACAAAGCGTGCTGCTTTCTAACATGAGTGTAAAAGGCGAGACGGAAACAACAACAAAATCAGACTCCTTGCTTACACGACCATAAAATGCAAGACAGCAGCAACAACAAAGGCAAACTTTTTGCCTGCAAGAGTACAAAAATACGAGAAGTATAATAAGAAAAGTATACTCCTTGCCTGCACAACTATGAAAGGCGAGAGTACAACAACAGCAAAACAGACTCCTAGCCGCATGAGCATAAAAGGCGAAATAGCGATAACAACAAAACCATGCTCCTTGCTTGCAACAGTATAAAAGGTCAAAAGTATATTCCTTGCCCTCACGAGTATGAAAGGCGAGATAGCAACAACAACAAAAAAGACTCCTAGCCTATACGAGTATAAAAGGCGAGACAGTAATAAGAACAAAAGCTGACTACATGCCCGCAAGAGTATAAAAGGCGACAAATACAACAACAAAAGGATACTCCTTGCCGCATGAGTGTAAAGGGTGGGAATGCAACAACAACTAAACTATACTTCTTGCACGCGTGAGTTTAAAAGGCAAGACAGCAACAATAGCAAAAGTAGACTCCTTATCCGCATGAGTGTAAAAGGTGGTATGGGAACAACAAAGCATACTCCTTGCTCGCACATGTAGAAAAGGCAAGACGGCAACAACAAAGCATGGTGCTTGCTTGCACGAGTATAAAAGGCGAGACAACCACAACAAGCAAACCAGACTACTCGTCCGAACGAGTATAAAATGCGACACAGCAACAACAACAAAAGCATACTCCCTACTCACACTAGTATTAAATACCTAACGGCAACTGCAAACCATACTCATTGCCCGCACGAGTATAAAACACGAGACGACAGCAACAAAGTAGGCTGCTTGCCCGCACGAGTATAAAAGACGAGACAGCGACAACAACACGAGACTTCTTGCCCGCAGGAATATAAAAGGCAAGATGACATCAACAGTAAAGCAGACTCCTTGCACGCAAGAGTATAAACGGCGACAAGAGCAACAACAAAAGTATACTCATCGCCTGCCCGAGCATGAAAAGAAAGATGACAACAATAACAAAGCTAGATTCCTTGCATGCACGGGTATAAAAGGCGAGACAACGACAACATGAAAGGTAGACTCTTTGCTCGCAAGAATGTAAAAGGCAAAACTTGCAAAAAAAATAGTATACTCCTTGCCTGCATGAGTACAAAATCTGATATGATAATAATAGCAACGCAGACTCCTAGCCTACACGAGTATAATGGGCAAGATGGCAACAACAATCCATGCTTCTTGTTTGCATGAGCATAAAAGGCGAGACAACAACAACAAACAATGTTCTTTGCGCATAGATTTCTAACACGAGCAAAAAAGGTGTGACGACAATAGCAAAGCATGCTTCTTGCCCGCACGAGTATAAAAGACGTGACGACAACAACAACAAAACTAGACTCCTTACTCATACGAGTATAAAAGGTAATACAACAGCAACAACAAAAGCTGACTCCTTGCCTGCAAGAGTATGAAAGGAGACACGGCAGCAACAAAGCATATACGCATGGGCATAAAAGGTAGGACGGCAACAACAAAGCATGTTGCTTGCCGCACGAGTATAAAAGCCGAGACGACAACAACAACAAAAACAGACTACTCGCCTGGATGAATATAAAAGGCGAGATGAGAACAGCAACAAAAACATAGTTCCTGCTTGCACGAGTATTAAGTTCCCGACGGCAACTGCAAACTGCACTCCTTGCCCCACGAGTATAAAATACAAGACGACAATAACAAAGCATACTCCTTGCTTGCAAGTGTATGAAAGGCGAGACGAAAACAACGAACCATGCTGCTTGCCCGCATGAGTATACAAGGTGAGACGACACCAACAACAAAACTAGGCTACTCGTTCATACCAGTATAAATGGCAAGACGGCAGCAACAACAAAAGTGTACTCCCTACCTACACGAGCATTAAAGGCATGACGGCAACTGCAAACCATACTCCTTGCCTGCACGAGTATAAAATACGAGACGACAACTACAAAGTAGGCTGCTCTCCTGTACGAGTATAAAAGGCTAACGGCAACAACACTAAAGCTGACTCCTTGCACGCCAGAGTATAAAAGGTGAAAAGTAGAACAACAATAGTGTACTTGTCGCCTGCATGAGTATAAAAGGAAAGATGGCAACAATAACAAAGCTAGACTCCTTGAACGAATGGGGATAAAAGGCGAGACGCCCAATAGCAAGAGAAGACTGTTTTCCCGCACTAATATAAAATGCAAAACTTGCAAAAACAACAATATACTCCATGCCCACACAAATATAAAAGCCGAGATGGTAATAATAGCGAAGCAGAATCCTTGCCTGCACGAGTATAAAAGGCGAGACGGCAACAAAAAAGCATACTCCTTGCTCGCGTGAGCATAAAAGGCATGACGACAACAACAAAGCATACTCCTTGCCTACACGAGTATAAAAGGCGAGACAGCAATAACAACAAAAGCGAACACTTTGCCCGCACGAGCAGAAAAGGCGTGACAGCAATGTTAAAGCATACTCCTAGCCCACATGAGCATAAAAGACGAAACGACAACAACAACAAAACCTGATTCCTTGTCCATATGTGTATAAATGGCGAGACGGTAACAACAACAAAAGCCGACTCATTACGCGCTAGAGTATAAAAGTCGAGACGGCAACAGCAAAGCATGCTGCTTGCCTACATGAGTATAAAAGGCGTGATGGTAACAGTAACAAAACCATACTACTCACCTGGATGCGTATAAAAGGTGGGACAACAACAACAACAAAGGCAGGCTCTTTTCCCGCAAGAATATGAAAGGAAATAACTACAATAACAAAAGTATGCTCCTTACCCACCTGAGTAAAAACGGTGAGACAGCAATAGCAATAAAACCAAACTCCTTTCTGCATGAGTATAAAAGCAGAGACGATAACAACAGCAAAAGTAGACTCCTTGCCTACAAGGATATGAAAGGCAAAAAGTACAAAAAAAAAGTATACTCCTTGCCTACGCGAACATAAAAAGCGAGATAGTAACAATAGCAAAATAGAAATTAGCCCGCACGAATATAAAAGGCGAGATGACAACAAAAACAAAAGCAGACTCCTTACTTGCAAGAATATAGAAGGCGAGATGGCAACAACAAAGCATACTTCCTACCACACGGGTATTAAAGGCATGACGACAGCTGCAAACCATATTCCCAGCCCGCACGACTATAGAAATAGTGACGGCATCAACAATAGAACGAGACTTCGCGCCCGTACGGGCATAAGAAGCAAGACGACAACAATACTAAAGCAAACACCTTGCACGCAAGAATATTAAAGGCGACAAGTACAACCACAAAAGTATACTTGTCGCTTGCTTGAGTATAAAAGGAAAGATGGCAACAACAACAAAGCTAGACTCGTTCCATGCATGGGTATGTAAGGCGAGACGACAACAATAGAAAAAGTAGACTCTTTGCCCACAAGAATATAAGAGGCAAAACTTGAAACACCAACATTATACTCCATGCCCGCACGAGCACAAAAGTCGAGACAGTAATAATAGCAAAGCAGACTCCTAGCCCACAAGAGTATAAAAGGCGAGATGGCAGCAACAAAGCATACTGCTTGTTGACGCAAGTATGAAGGGTAAGACGACAACAACAAACCATGCTCCTTGCCTGCACGAGTATAAAAGGCGAGATAGCAGCAACAACAAAAGCGCACAATTTGCTCGCACATGCAAAATAGGCGTGACGACAATATCAAAGCATAACACGTTCCCGCGCGAGCATAAAAGGCGTGACGGAAACAACAGCAAAACCAAACTCATTGCCCATGGAAGTATAAAAGGCAATACGACAACAACAACAAAAGCCAACTCTTTACCCGCAAGAGTATAAAAGGCAAAGCGGCAAAAACAAAGTACGCTACTTGCCCACACAAGTATAAAAGGCGTGACGATAACAACAGTAA
>CM075454.1:3471514-3499014 GCA_037832335.1 Carallia pectinifolia | reverse complement strand
AGAGAAAGAGTGAAACACTGTTGAGAGTTCAAGTGATTGTTCCTTTGTATTACATGAGTTAAGTAATAAAAGGTTGGGAAAGGTTTCTATTTATGCTCTTGTGCCTCTTTTGAGTGTGTGAGTTGTGCGCCTACTTACAAAGTTCTATTGTGCAAATCGTTGTGTGTGCGGTTGGCTGAGACTAAGTGTGACTTACTGCCATCACAAGGCGAAATTTGGGGTGAGAAAATTAGCCCTATGACAGCTGGTATCAGAGCAAAAAGGTTTGACCAATGGCAGGTGGTTCGGGTCTTGATATTGTACGTGAGCGCATAGCCAAGCTCTTTGAGGTACTCGGTGAACTTCTGGATGGTGCAAATTTCACCGTGTTCCCAACGTTGGTGCTCCATGAGCAGTACATAATTGATCTGCAGTGGCAACAACAGGTGGTGGCCTCCTCAAACACAGCTTTTTGGCTTGAGGAGTTGGTAGCAGAGATAGGCATCCTCAAGAAGGCTGCAGCCTCTCAACCAAGCGGAGGTGTTGTGGAGGGCTCGACCAAGATAAAGGTGTCAGAGCCAAAAGCCTCGAGGGAGCGAGGGATGCCAAAGAGATCGAGAACTTTCTATGGGATATGGAGCAGTACTTCAAAGCTGCCCGAGTGCCAGACAACGGGAAGCTCAATCTGACCAGCATGTATCTGGCCAAGGACACTTAGCTGTGGTGGCGGACTCAGTTGGATGACGATGCAAGTGCGGACAGGCCTAAGATCGAGACGTGGGAGAGCCTAAAGAAGGAGTTGAAGGACCAGTTCTTGCCCTGCAACACGTCATGGGTTGCGAGGGAATCCTTGAAGAAGTTGAAGTAGATTGGTACGGTCGTGACTACGTGAAGGAATTCAGTTCCTTGATGCTTGACATCCGCAATATGTTGGATGAGGACAAGCTTTTCAAATTCCTTTCTGGTCTACAACCCTAGGCTCAACTTGAGCTTAGAAGGCAAGGTGTGAAGGACCTTCCTTTAGCAATGGCTGTGACTGATGGTTCAGTTGATTTTTGGATTAACAAGTCTCCTGATTCTGATGCTGGGAAGTAGCCCAAAGACAAGGGCAAGAAGAAGAAGGAAGGCAAAAAGGATAAGCACAACGGTGGCGGCAAGGATAGAGGCGAAGCCGTCTACCAAGAACAAGGTAAAGGCAAAACTAACTCGGGTTGTTTCATATGTAATGGACCACACAGGGCCAAGGAGCGCCCCAAGCGAGAGAAGTTAAGTGCCAGAGTTGCTGAGGAGAGTGGCCCCTGGGATGATGTTGGCCCCTCTCGTGTCAATCCTCTACAGCTGGTGAGTGCTGTGCTAGTTGGATGTGCCCCACAATCCTGCTTCATGTATATAAAGATCGGGCTCAGTAGTAAAGAGTTGTTGGCGATGGCTGACACGAGTGCTACCCACAACTTCGTGGCTGAGAGCATGGTAGAGTCATTGGGTCTAAAAGTCACCAAGACTGGGAGTTGAATAAAGGCAGTCAACTGAGCAGCCCGGGAGATGCTTAGCACGACACTGGGAGTGGAGGTAACTATGGGCAATAGGTCTGGTAAGCTTAACTTCACTGTAGTTCTGTTAGATGATTTTGATATCATACTGGGGGTTGATTTCTTTGTAAGCGCAAAGGCTGCTCTCTTGCCTCACTTGGGTGGTCTTATGATCATGCATAAGGATCATCCATGTTTCGTTCCTGGGACGTTCACTCCCTCTTCTAGTATTGGTGGGAAGTCGGGTGGTATGTTATCAGCTATGCAGGTGAAGTATGGGCTGAAGAAGGGATAAATCACCTACCTTGCGGCTTTGATGGAGATCAAAGAAGGTATTGTTATGGAGGTGTCTGGTAGTGTAGCGGATCTGTCGGGAAAGTTCACTAACGTGATGCCTTCTAAACTCCCCAAGTGTCTTCCTCCAAGGGGTGCCACTGACCACAAGATCGATTTGGTGCCCGGTTCCAAACCACCAGCACAAGCCCCATATCGCATGATTCCGCTAGAGTTGGCAGAACTGAGGAAGCAGTTGACGGAGTTGCTGGATGCAGGCCTAATTCAGTGCTCCAAAGCGCCATATGGTGCCCTGGCGTTGTTTTAGAGGAAACACGATGGCTCCTTGTGGATGTGTGTTGATTACAGGGCTCTGAATAAGGTGATGGTAAAAAGCAAGTACCCTATTCCATTGATAGAGGACCTGTTTCACAGGTTAGCGAGAGCCTCATACTTTACCAAGTTGGATCTGCGGTCTGGATATTGGCAAGTCAAGATTGCAGAAGGAGATGAGGGGAAAACCACGTGTATCACTCGCTATAGCTCCTATGAATTCTTGGTGATGCCATTCGGTTTGACTAACGCCCCTGCTACTTTCTGTAATTTAATGAATGATGTGTTTCATGACTTTATTGATCATTTGTGGTTGTATATCCAAATGATATTATTGTGTATAGTGAGTCCTTGGAGGATCACTTGTCCCACCTGAGGTTGGTGTTGTCTAAGTTGTGAGAGCTCCAATTATATGTGAAAAAGGAAAAATGTGAGTTCGCCTGACGTGAGATAATGTTCCTTGGGCATAGGGTGAGTCGAGGGCAAATTAAAATGGACGAGAGAAAAGTCCAGGCAATAGTGGAGTGGGAGGCCCCTACCAAAGTGTCTGAGTTGAGATCCTTTCTTGGTTTGTCTAACTATTACAGGAAGTTCATGCAGGGTTACTCCAAAAAGGTGGCCCCATTGACAGACTTACTCCAGAAGGATAGACCCTGGAGGTGGACCACAAATTGGCAAGAAGCCTTTGACAAGTTGAAGGCAGCGGTGTCCACGGAGCCGATCCTGAGGCTGCCTAATTTCAAGTTGCCTTTCAGTGTGCTAACTAACGCCTCAGACTAAGCCATTAGAGGTGTGTTGGTTCAAGAAGGCCACCCCATTGCCTATGAGAGCTGGAAACTTAATGATGCAGAGCAGGGGTACTCAGCCCATGAGAAGGAGATGTTGGTAGTGGTGCATTGCCTTTGCACTTGGAGGGTGTATTTGTTGGGTACCGGGATCGTGGTTCAGACAGACAATGTGGTTAACACATTCTTTCAGACTCAGAAGAAGATTTATGCACGGTAGGCGCAGTGGTAGGAGTTCTTGACTGAGTGCGATTTTACTTGGGAACACAAGCTAGAAAGGCAAAATCAAGGGGCAGATGCCCTAAGTCACCGACAAGTGCAAGAGACGATCAAAACCCGAACCACCTGCCATTGGTTCTCACCCAAAATTTCGCCTTGTTATGGCACTAAGTCACACTTAGCCTCAGCCAACCGTACACGCAGAAGGATTGCACAATGGAACTTTATAAGTAGGCACACAACTCACACACTCAAAAGAGACAAAAGAGCATATACGGGAACCTTTCCCAACCTTTTATTACTTAACTCAAGTAATACGAAGGAACAATCACCTGAACTCTCAACAGTGTTTTACACTTTCTCTCTGAGTGATTTCTCTTTCACTGAGTACAAATGACAAACCGTAGGGTCTATATATAGCTGACATCCCCAGCTATCTAGGTCTTGGAGATAAACATTATCTCCCCCCGATCTCTATCGTGGCTGGTAAACCTCATTTTCCCACGATCTCATCCATGACTTCATCCTGATAAGCCTTATCTCCCACAATCATCCATCACTTGATCTCGATAAGCCTTATCTACCCACGATTTGATGAGCATTATCCTGATGCTCGGCCAACCGGATAGAGCAACACCCGCACATCCCCACGTTCCACACGTCGTAGGAGACTCGGTGCCACGCAGTGCCTTGCAATGCCATGCAATGCCATATAGAGTTAGCCAAGACCCAGTCCTGTGTTTTGGGCCTCCTTACCCAAGCCCATTGCCCATCTGATGGAGCCCACGAACATGTAGCCCAGCATCCTTTATCCAACCCAAGTCTTGGTCCACACTAGGACCCGCATGTAGGCCTGTGACTATGCTGACCCTCTCAGCTTTCACCTTGCTTCAAGGAGTGCCCAGCCACTCCAAAGTCCAATGCTAGGAATTGGCGCAAGGTGCCGCCAACTCCTGCATGCCAAGTGTTCATGGGGCTAACAAACCACCCCCACCTATTGAAGCCAACGTCCTTGTTGGTAAGGTTGATAGGTAGTCTTCCACCTGCTTGTCGAACTGCCATAGATTTACATCTCTTTCCCAGCTCGCCTCACTATCTGGGGCATTCTTCCACTTCACCAAGTACTCAACCCGCCTATTCTTCTTACTTTGTCCATGCGTTAGGTGGTCTAGAATTCTCTCCACTTCACACTGGAACTCAGTTCTGATTGTAGGGGGAGCACGTCGTGCTTGTTTCCTTGGAGGCTCATCGCCTGCTTCCTCGTGGAAGGGCTTCAAGATACTCACGTGGAAGGTTGGATGCACCGTCAACCTTTCTGGGGGCTGCAACCTGTATGCAACATTGCCAACTTTCTTCACCATTGTGAAGGGACCGTCATACTTTGGAACTAGCCCACAATGATGCCGAGCAGCGATACTCGGCCCATGAGAAGGAGATGCTGGCAGTGGTGCATTGCCTTCACACCTTGAGGGTGTATTTGCTGGGTACCCGGTTCGTAGTTTGGACCGACAATGTGGCTAACACATTCTTTCAGACTCAGAAGAAGCTTTCTGCACGACAGGCCCAGTGGTGGATGCCCTAAGCCGTCGACAAGTGCAAGAGACAGTTGCTGCCCTCACTCAAGTGCAGAGTGACTTGCTAGACAAAATTAGAGAACAGGCCCGCATGAGTATAAAAGGTGAGATTGCAACAACAAATGCATATTCCTTCCCCACAATAGCATAAAAGGTGAGATGACAACAACAAAGCATACTCTTTACACACACGAATATAAAAGGCAGGATGGCAACAACAAAGCATGCTCCTTACCTGCACGAGCAGAAAAAGCGAGAAGGGAACAACAGCAAAACCAGACTCCTTGCCCACACAAGTATAAAAGGCAGGACGACAACAACAACAAAAGCATGCTCCTTGCTCGCAGGAGTATAAAAGGCGAGACGACAACAACAAAGCAAATTTCATTCTGGCACAGGTATAAAAGGCGAGTAAGTAACAACAACAAAACTAGACTCCTTGCTTGCACAAGTAAAAAGGCGAGATAGCAATAGCAAAGCATACTCTTTACCTGCACAAAGGGGAGATGGTAAGAACAGCAAAATCATACTTTTTACTCGTACTAGTAAAAAAGGCGAGATGGCAACAGCAAAGCATGCCTGCACGAGTATAAAAGGCGAGATGACAACAGCAAAGCATACTCCTTACCTGCACAAGAATAAAAGGCGAGACAGTAACAACAACAAAATCAGACTCCTTGCCTGCACGGGTATAAAAGACGACACAGTAACAATAAAAGGTGAAAAGTACAGCAACAAAAGTTTACTCGTTGCCCGTATGAGTATAAAAGGCGAGATGGTAACAACAACAAAGCAGACTCGTAGTCCTTGCGAGTTTAAAGGGCTAGACAACAAAAACAAGAAATGCAAACTACTCGTCCACAAGAGTATGAATGTAGACAATCACAACAACAAAAGTATACTCCTAGCCCGCCAGAGTATAAAAGGCAAGACGACAACAACAAAACTAGAGTCCTAGCCCTCATGAAGATAAAAGGTGAGATGACAACAATAGCAAAGGTAGACTCCTTGCTCACAATGGTATAAAAGGCGAAAAGTACAACAACAAACATATACTCCTGGCCCGTACGAATATAAAAGGGGAGACAGTAGTAACAAAAAGCATACTCCAAGCCCGTGCGAGCATAAAAGTGAGACAGCAACAACAACAACTGCAGACTCTATGCCCACGAGAGCATAAAAGGCAAGACGGCAACAACAACAAAGGCACACTCTTTACCCATGAAAGTATAAAAAGTATGACGACAACAACAAACCTTACTCCTTGCCTTTACGAGTATAAAAGGCCCGTTGGCAGCAGCAACAAAACTAGACTCCTTTCCCTCACGAGTAAAAGACAAGACAGCAACAGTAGAGCATACTCCTTAACCACACAAGAATAAATGGCGAGATGACAATAGCAGCAAAACCAGGCTCCTTGTATACACGGGTATAAAAGGCAAGATAGTAACAACAACAAGAGTAGACACCTTGCCATAAGAGTATAAAAGGCGAAGTGTACAACAACAAAAGTATACTCCTTGCCCGACTGATTATGAAAAGCGAGACAACAACAACAAAGCATGCTCCTCACTCGTACGAGTATAAGAGGCAAGACAGTAAAAATAATAAATGTAGACTTTTTGCCCGCACGAATGTAAAAGGCGAGATGGTGAGAACAACAAAAGCATACTCTTTACTCGCTCGAGTAAAAAAGGCGAGACGGCAATAGCAAAGCCTACTCGTTGCCTGCACGAGTATAAAAGGTGATACGGCAATAGCAAAGCATACTCCTTATCTGCACAAGAATGAAAGGCAAAATGGCAACAACAACAAAATCAGACTCCTTGCTCGCACGGGTATAAGAACGAGATAGTAACAGGAACAAAAGTAGACTCTTTGTAGACACTAGTATAAAAGGTGAAAGGTACAATAACAAAAGTTTACTCCTTACCCGCACAAGTATAAATGGCGAGATGGTAATAACAGCAAAACAGATTCGTAGACCATGCAAGTTTAAAGGCTAAACAACAAAAACAACAAATACCGATTCTTTGCCCGCAAGAGTATGAAAGGCGACAATCACAACAACAAAAGTATACTCCTAGCCCACTGGAGTATAAAAGCCAAGACGACAAGAACAACAAAACCAGAATCCTTGCCTACGCAAAGATAAAAGGCGAGACGACAACAACAGCAAAAGTAGACTCCCTGCCCGCTAGGGTATAAAAGGAAAAAAGTACAACAACAAAAGTATACTCCTTTCCCACACGAGTATAAAAGAAAAAATAGTAGCAACAACAAAGCATACTCCTATCCTGCATGAGCATAAAAGCGAGACAGCAACCACAACAAATGCAGACTCCATGCCCGTGAGAGTATAAAAGGCAAGATGGCAACAATAACAAAAGCACACTCCTAGCCCATGCAAGTATAAAAAGCGAGACGACAATAGTAAAGCTTGCTTCTTGCCTACAAGAGTATAAAAGGCGAGTCGGCAGCAGAAACAAAACTAGACTCTTTGCCCACACAACTAAAGGATGAGACGGCAACTGCAAAGCTTACTCCTTACCCAGACAAGAATAAATGGCGAGACGATGACAACAACAAAACCAGGCTTCTTGCCTACACGGGTATAAAAGGCAAGATAGTAACAATACTAAGAGCAGACACCTTGCCTGCAAGAGTGTAAAAGGCAAAATGTACAACAACAAAAGTATACTCCTTGCTCGTATGAGCATAAAAGGCGAGACAGCAACAACAAAGTATTTTCCTCACCCGTACGAGTATAAAAGGCAAGACAGCAAAAATAATAAATGTAGATTCCTTGCCCATACGAGTGTAAAGGTGAGATGGCAAGAACAACAAAAGCATACTCTTTACTCACATGAGTAAAAAAGGCGAGATGGCGACAGTAAAATATAGTCCTTGCCGGCACGAGTTTAAAAGGCGAGACAACAACAACAAAGCATACTCCTTACCTGCACAAGAATAAAAGGCGAGACGACAACAACAGCAAAATCAAACTCCTTACCCGCACGGGTATAAAAGGCGAGGCAGTAACAACATTAAAAGCAGACTCTTTGCCCACAAGAGTATGAAAGGCGAAAAGTACAACAACAAAAGTATACTCCTTGCCTGTATGAGTAAAAAAGGTGAGATAGTAACAATAGCAAATCAAACTCCTAGCCCGCACGATTTTAAAAGGCAAGACAACAAAAACAACAAATGCAGAGGCCTTGCCGGCAAAAGGAAAAAAGGCGACAAGCACAACAACAAAAGTATACTCTTAGCCTACCTGAGTATTAATGTAGGACGGCAACAACAACAAAACCAAAGTCCTTGCTCGCACGAAGATAAAAGGCAAGATGGCAAAAACAGCTAAAGTAGACTCTTTACTAGGAAGAGTATAAAAGGCAAAATGTACAACAACAAAAGTATACTCCATGCTCGCACAAGTATAAAAGTGGAAACAGTAGCAATAACAAACCATACTCCTAGCCCGCACGAGTATAAAGATGAGACGACAACAACAACAAAAGCAGCCGACACGAGTATAAAAGTGGAGACGGTAGCAATAACAAAGCATACCCCTAGCCCGAAGGAGTATAAAGACGAGACGACAACAACAACAAAACCAGACTCCTTGCCCGTAAGAGTATAAAAGGTGAGACGACAACAACAAAGCATACTTTTTGTCCTATGAGTATAAAAGGCGAGACAGTAACAACAAAGCATCTTGTTTGTTTGCATGAGTAAAAAATGCGAGACGGCAACAAGTACAAAACTAGACTCCCTGTCCTTATGAGTATAAAATGCGAGCCAGCAACAACAAAGTGTACTGCTTGCCTGCACAAGTAAGAAAGGCGAGACAACAGCAAGAACAAAACCAAACTGCTTGTTTGTACGAGTATAAAAAGTGAGACGGCAACGATAACAAAAGCATACTTGCTGCCCGCACGAGTGTGAAAGGTGACATGTCAACAACAAGGCATACTCCTTACCCGCATAAGTATAAAAGGCGAGCCAACAAGAACAAAGTATACGCCTTGGCCACACAAGTATAAAAGGCAGGATGGCAATAGCAAAGCATACTCTTTTCTCGTAAGAGTATAAAAGGCGACATAGCAATAGCAATGCATAGGCTTTACCTGTGCGAGTATTAAAGGCGAGACAGTTCCCTCCCTATACGAGTATAAAATGCAAGATGGCAATGGCAACAACAAAGCGTACTCTTTCCATGCAAGAGTTTAAAAGGCGAGGTGGCAAAAACAAAGCGTACTCCTTACTTGCATGAGTACCACGACGAGATGGCAAAAACAAAGCGTTCTCCTTAACTGCATGCAAGAGTATAAAAGGCAACAAGCACAACAACAAAAGTAGACTCCTTGCCCTCTCGAGTATATAAGGCGGGACGGCAACAACAACAAAACTACTCTCCTTAACTGCACGAAGATAAAAGGCAAGACAGTAACAACAACAAAAGTAGACTCCTTGTCTGCCAGAGTATAAAAGGCGAGGCGGCAATAGCAACAAAACCAGACTCTTTGCCTACACAGGTATAAAATGCAAGACAGTAACAACAACAAAATTAGACTTATTACCCGCAAGAGTACAAAAGGCGAAAAGTACAACAATAAAAGTATACACATGCTTGCACGCGTTCAAAAAGGCAAGACGGCAACAACAACCAAGCAGACTCCTAGCTTGCACTAGTGTAAAAGGCGAGAAGGCAAAAACAACAAAATCACGCTCCTTGCTTGCAAGAGCATAAAAGATGACAAGCACAACAATGAAAGTACACTCCTTGCCCTCCCAAGAATAGAAGGTGGGACGGTAACAACAACAAAACTACACTCCTTGCCCGCACAATGATAAAAGGCGAGACGAAAACAACAACAAAACTACACTCCTTGTCCGCAAGAGTATAAACGGAAAAAAGTACAACAACAAAAGTATACTACTTGCTCACCAGAGTGTAAAATGTGAGATGGTAACAATAGCAAAGCAGACTCCTTGCCTACATGAGTATAAAAGGCAAAAAGTACAAAGACAAAAGTATACTCCTTGCCCGCATGAGTATAAATGGTGAGATGGCAACAACAACAAAATCAGACTCCTTGCCATATGAGTATAAAAGGCGAGACGACAACAACGACAAAAGGATCCTCCTTGCACACTTGGGTATAAAAGGAGACAATAATTGCACAACATACTCCTTGCCTGCATGAGTATAAAGCATACTCCTTTCAGTCACTTGTATAAAAGGCGAGACGGCAACAGTAAAGCATACTCCTTGCCTGCAAATGTATAAAAGACAAGACAACAACAACAAAGCATACTCCCTGCCCGCACCGCGTGCGTTACTGCCCCCAATCCGTTGCTGGCATGACGAGAAGCTCACTGCGAGCACTACTGGGCATACGAGCAGTAGGCCGCGCGTTCGCGCTGCTACCCCCAGCCCTCTCCCCGCGCGTTGCTCGCCCCTGCTACTCCCCTCATTGTGACACTGCTGGGCGGACGAGCGGCACAGTGCACACGCGATCTACTCCCACTCGCATACTGCGCGCTGCTGGACTGACGAGCAGCACGCTACGCACGGCCCTTTGCGCTGCTAGCCTCCCTCCCTTGCTCGGGTGCCTTCTAGCTTTTTGTTAAATTGCCTCACGGGTAGCAACGTGTACGGAGCATGCTTTCGGGCAGCAACCTGTACGGGGCTGAGCATGCTTTGAGTCTATTCCTTGGCCATTTTTTAAGCCCGATCAGGTGGCCAATGCCTTGGCCAATCTTCCCATAGCCTCGCTTGCTGATTCAATGGGTTGGTGCAGGGGAGTTGATGCAAGGTGCCATGAACTCTATCGTGTTCTTTGGGCGAGGGACTAGGGCCTAACCTCCTTGCTACCACCCCATGCAACTGTCGAGCGTGTTGTACGGTACAACGGTTAGGGTGCTTAGCCAGTAAACATCCCTTGCTAGCCTGCCTCGCTGTCCTCCCGTGCTAACCTCCCAAGCTGGCAGCAGCATATGCGGAGCCAATCGAGCTCTGAGTCCATTCCTTTATCGTTTCGAATCCCCCTTTGGTGGCTAGTGCCTTGGCCGAAGTTAGCAACACCTTGCTTGTTGACATGCCCATCCCATATCCATGCCCATTCGACGAGTTGGTGCAGGGTGCCAACAATCCATTCCTTGGCCGTTTTCGTGCGTTGGGCGATTTTCCCATCACCTTGCTTGCTGACAAGCCCAGCGCATGTCCATTCAATGAGTTGGTGCAAGTTCCTAGCAATTCATTCCTTGGCCGTTTTCATGTCGTGGCCGATTTTCCCGTCACCTTGCTTGCTGACATGCCCAGCACATGCCCATTCAACGAGTTGGTGCAAGTTGCCAACAATCCATTCCTTGGCCGTTTTCAATCCTTCTTCGGTGGCCAATGCCTTAGCCGATTTTACAATTACCTTGCTCGTGGACATGCCCAGCCCATGTCCACGCCCATTCAACGAGAGCCGGTCTGAGGTGCCAACAATCCATTCCTTGGTCGGTTTCATGCCGGCTGATTTTCCCATTGCCTGGCTTGCTGACATGGCCAGCACATGCCCATTCAACGAGTTGGTGCAAGTTGCCAACAATCCATTCATTGGCCGTTTTCAAGCCTTCTTCGGTGACCAATGCCTTAGCTGATTTTCCCATCACCTTACTTATGTCCAACCCATGTCCACGTCTATGCCCATTCTACGAGTCCGTGCAATGCGCCAACAACTTTATCAGGCTCTTTACTCGAGGGTCCAACACCTAACCTCCCCGGTGCCTGGTGCAAGCGTGCTGCTAGGGGTTCTTCATTGCGGTCCTCCCCGAACACACTACGCAACTATCCAACATCTTGTGTGGGGCTCAACTTAGGGATTTCCAAGCCCGCACACTAGCCTCCACAGCTGGCTCAAGAAAAGTTGGAAAAGTGATTTGAGGGGAGAGGGTGGGACAAATCAAAGAGACAAAAGGCTGAATCTTAGTGGATTGCGGCAACAAGGCCACTCTGGCACTTACAATACCCCTTCACGTATTTAAGTCTTCTGCAAAGGATTCTACCCTTCGATCGGTAGAAATTGTAATTCAAGGCGGCAACCGCAACTCGTCCGTTGCTGGTGCTTGGCCCACGACACGTGTCTTTGGGGGCCGTAGGGCCCCTACTACGAGTCAACAATCAAACGATGGGCCCACGCGTCGCTTCTAGCCCAGATTCTGACTTAAAGGCATTCAGTCATAATCCAGCGCCTGGTAGCTTCGCGTCACTGGCTTTTCAACCAAGTGCGATGACCAATTGTGCGAATCAACAGTTCCTCTCATACTAGGTTAGATTACTATTGCGACGCCATCATCAGTAGGGTAAAACTAACCAGTCACACGACGGTTGAAACCCAGCTCACGTTCCCTATTGGTGGGTGAACAATCCAACACTTGGTGGATTCTGCTTCACAATGATAAGAAGAGGTGACATCGAAGGATCATAAAGCAACGTCGCTATGAACGCTTGGCTGCCACAAGATAGTTATCCCTGTGGTAACTTTTCTTACACCTCTAGCTTCAAATTTTGAAGGTCTAAAGGATCGATAGGCCACGCTTTCATGGTTCGTATTCGTACTGGAAATCAAAATCAAACGAGCTTTTACCCTTTTGTTCCACACGAGATTTCTATTCTCGTTGAGTTCATCTTAGGACACTTGTGTTATCTTTTAACAGATGTGCCACCCAAGCCAAACTCCCCACCTGACAATGTCTTCTGCCCGGATCAGCCTGTCGAATGGCCTTCGTTCCAAAAGGAGGGGCGATGCCCCGCCTCCAATTCACGGAATAAGTAAAATAACATTAAAGGTAGTGGTATTTCACTTTTGTCGGGGGACCGGCTCCCACTTATCCTACACCTCTCAAGTCATTTCACAAAGTCGGACTAGAGTCAAGCTCAACAAGGTCTTCTTTCCCCGCTAATTCTGCCAAGCCCGTTCCCTTGGCTGTGGTTTCGCTGGATAGTATACAGGGACAATGGGAATCTCGTTAATCCATTCATGCGTGTCACTAATTAGATGACGAGGCATTTGGCTACCTTAAGAGAGTCATAGTTACTCCCGCCGTTTACCCGCACTTGGTTGAATTTCTTCACTTTGACATTCAGAGCATTGGGCAGAAATCACATTGCGTTAGCATCCGCAGGGACCACCGCAATGCTTTGTTTTAATTAAATAGTCGAATTCCCCTTGTCCGTACAAGTTTTGAGTCGACTGTTCGACGCTCGGGGAAGGCCCCCAGAGGGGTCGTTCCCAGTCCATCCCCCGGCGGCGCACGGCGACCCGCTATCGCTGCGGGAGCAACATGAGCCGTCCGCCGACAGCCGACGCGTTCGGGGCTGGGACCCCCGAGCCTAGCCCTCGGAGGCAATCCTTTTCTCGAGGTTAAAGATCCATTTTACCTACTTACCTTGCCTACATTGTTCTGTTGATTAGAGGCTATTCACCTTGGAGACTTGATGCAGTTATGAGTACGACCAGGCGCGGTAGACACTCGGTCCCAGGGATTTTCAAGGGCTGCTGAGGGCATACCGGACACCGCGCAACGTGCGGTGCTCTTCCAGCTGCTGGACCCTACCTCCGACTAAGTCGTTTCCAGCTCACGTTCCATATTGGTGGGTGAAAAATCAAACATTCAGTGAATTCTGCTTCATAATGATAGGAAGAGTCGACATCAAAGGATCAAAACGCAACGTCGCTATGAATGTTTGGCTGCCACAAGCCAGTTATCCCTATGGTAACTTTTCTAACACCTCTAACTTCAAATATTGAAGGTCTAAAGGATCAATAGGCCACGCTTTCACGATTTGTATTCGTATTGGAAATCAGAATCAAACAAGCTTTTACCCTTCTATTCCACACGAGATTTATATTCTTATTGAGCTGATCTTAGGACACCTGCGTTATCTTTTAATGGAAGTGTTGGCCAAGCCAAACTCTCCACTTGACAATGTCTTCCACTCGGATCAGCCCGCCGAACAGCCTTCGCTCCAAAAAGAAGGGCAATGCATCGCCTCTGATTCACGGAATAAGTAAAATAACGTTAAAAGAAGTTTTATTTCACTTTCGTTAGGGGACCGACTCCCACTTATCCTACACCTCTCAAGTTGTTTCACAAATTCAGACTAGAGTCAAGCTCAACAAGGTCTTCTTTCCCCACTAATTCCACAAAGCCCATTCCCTTGGCTATGGTTTTGCTAGATAGTAGACAGGGACAGTGGGAATCTCATTATAGTTACTTTCGCGAGGCATTTGGCTACCTTAAGAGAGTCATAGTTACTCCCACCATTTACCCGCGCTTGGTTGAATTTCTTCACTTTGACATTCAGAGCATTGGGCAGAAATCACATTGCGTTAGCATTAGGAGGGACCATCGCAATGCTTTGTTTTAATTAAACAGTCGGATTCCCTTTATCAGCATTAGCTTTGAGTCGACTGTTTCGACGCCCAGGGAAGGTCCCAAAGTGGCCGTTCCCAATCTCCCGGTTGTCACACGAAGACCAGCTCTCGTCACAGGAGCAGCTGGAGTAGTCTACCGACAATCGATGGGCTCAGGGTTGGTACCCTTGAGCCCAGTCCTCAGAGCCAATCCTTTTTTCAAGGTAACAAATTTATTTTGTCGACTTCCCTTGCCTACATTGTTCCATTGACCAGAGGCTGTTCACCTTTGAGACCTAATACAGTTATGAGTATGACCAGGCGTGGTAGGCACTCAGTCCTCTAGATTTTCAAGGGCCGTTGGGAATCACCAGACACCGCGAGACGTGCAATGCTTTTCTAGCTGCTGGACCCTACCTCTGACAAAGTTGTTTCCAGGGTGGGTAGGCTGTTAAACAGAAAAGAAAACTCTTCCTGAGGCCCTCGCCAATGTCTTCGGACTCCCTAATGTTGTCCTAAGCTACCACATCCCAGTGTGACAATTTTAGCTTGATTCCCTTTCAAAGCTCGCACTCGGAAGTGCTGTCGGACGGGCTTTCCTAGTCTTTTAGGATCGACTAACCCATGTGAGGGTGAGCGATGTGTCCACGATCGCGAGGGAGACGTCTCCTTGGGTGTTTCAAGGGCTTGGGCTTGGGACACCCCATCAATCCGAGTTGGTCCATGCCTCGAGGCCATTGGCTAACCGACTCTTCCTGTTCTATATCTGAATAAGGCGCATAGCCGGCCCCCATCTGTTTCCCTCCTGACAATTTTGAGCACTCTTTGACTCTCTTTTCAAAGCCCTTTTCATCTTTCCCTTGCGATACTTGTTTGCTATTAGTCTCTCGCCCATATTTGGTCTTGGATAAAGTTTACTGCCCGATTGGGGCTACATTCCCAAACAACCATACTCATAAACAGTTCCTCGTGGTACAACAGGGTCTGGGCACAACGGGGCTCTCACCCTCTCTGGCACCCCCTTCCAGGGGACTTGGGCCCAATCCTTTGCTAAGGATGCTTCTTCAGACTGCAATTTAAATGTCGAGGGTGTCTGATTCTCAAGCTAGGCTATTCTGGGTTTGTTCATCATTACTAAGGGAATCCTCATAAATTTCTTTTCCTCGGGTTATTGATATGCTTAAACTTAGCAGGTGATCCCACCTAACCTGGGGTCACGATGCGAGAAATGGTCAAGTTCATCAAAGTTTTAAGCGACGACACGACTGCATGACACTGTGCGAGGGTCTCTCAACCACTGTTTTTGAGGTGAACGTTGTCAGGGACATGGTTTTTGGGCCAACCAAGATGCCGAGCACACAGGAGGTCATCTTTTGCCACCAAGCGCAACCCCATCTATTTGGGAGTAGGGCGGGCAATGTTGTGTGACACCTGGGCAGACGTGCACCTGGCCAGAAGGCCTCGAGCACAACTTGCATTCAAAGACTTGATGATTCACGAGATTCTACAATTCACACCAAGTATCGCATTTCGTTACGTTCTTCATCGATGCGGGAGCTGAGACATCCATTATCGAGAGTCATTTTGATTCTCATTATAGAGGTGCAATGCCCCCCCTATACCCCGTTCTTGGGGTGACAAGGCATTGCCTTTCAATTTTTGATTTCCATGTCACGACCTATGCTGAGGTTTTGTTGTTCGTGCCACGATGGTGACCGACGAGCTATTGGCATCACGACAGACACTGTAGTGTGTGGGTGACCATGGACCGACTCACGCCCTGCGTTATGTGATGTTAACTTGTTCGTGGGTCGTTCTGCTAGGCAGAGGTTTCGACAATGATCCTTCCGTAGGTTCACCTGTAGAAACCTTGTTACCACTTCTCTTTCCTCTAAATAATAACGTTCAGTGGACTTCTTGCGACGTCGTCAGCGGCGAAAGCAGCGAACCGCCCACGTCGCCTCAATCTGAACACTTAACTAGACCATTCAATCGGTAAGAGCGATAGGCGGTTTGTACAAACGGTAGGGACATAGTCAACACGAGCTGATGACTCGCACTTACTAGGAATTCCTCGTTAAAAACCAACAATTGCAATTATCCATCCCCATCACGATAAAATTTCAAAGATTACCCATGCCTATCAGCCAAGGCTATAGACTCGTTGAATATATCGTTGTATCACGCTTGTAGTCCAAAACATCTAAGGGCATCACAGACCTACTATTACCTCAAACTTCTTTGGCCTAGAAGGCCATAGTCCCTCTATGAAGCTAGCCGCGGAGGATCACCTCTACCTAGCTAGTTAGCAGGCTGAGGGCTCATTCGTTAATTAAATTAGCCAAACAAATCGCTTCACCAACTAAGAATGACAATTCACCACCACCCATAGAATAAAAAAAAAAAAAAGCACCTAGTCTGTCAATCCTTACTATGTCTGGACCAGATAAGTCGTAGACTCTACTCGTAGTAGTGCCCTTTCGTCAATTCCTTTAAGTTTTAGCCTTGTAACCATATTCCCCCCGAAACCCAAAGACTTTGACTTGTCATAAGGTGCCGACAGAGTCCTAAAAGCAACTACTATCGATCCTTGGTTAGCATCGCTTATGGTTGAGACTAAGACGGTATTGATCGTTTTTTAGGCCCCAAACTTCATTCTTGATTAATAAAAACATCCTTGGCAAACGCTTTTGCAGTTGATTGTCTTTCATAAATCCATGAATTTCACCTCTGACTTTGAAACACGAATGCCCACAACTTTCCCTGTTGATCATTACTCCAATCCCAAAGGCCAACATAATAGGATCAAAATCCTATGATGTTATCGCATACTAATGTATCCAAAGCATAGACTTGCTTTGAGCACTCTATTTTCTTCAAAGAAACAGCACTGGAGGCATGACCCGGCCAATTAAGGCCAAGAGCGCACTACCGGTAGAAGGGATGAGGCGAAAGGTGCACACCAAAGGCAGACTGATCAACTCATCCCAAGGTCCAACTACGAGCGTTTTAATTGCAACAACTTAAATAGATGCTATTGGAATTGGAATTACCATGGCAGCTGGCACTAGGCCTGACCTCCAATCGATCTTCGTTAAAGGATTTAGATTGTATTCATTCCAATTACCAGACTCACAAGAGCTCGGTATTGTTATTTATTGTCACCATCTCCTCGTGTCAAAATGGGGTAATTTGTGCACCTGCTGCCTTCCTTGGATGTCGCAGCCGTTTTTTAGGCTCCCTCTCTAGAATCGAACACTAATTCTCCGTTACCCGTTACCACCACGGTAGGTGCTAGTCCCTTGAACACTTAGCATGCTAGAGTTGGTGTCACCTTCTGCCAATTCCCAGCATTGGACTTTAGGGTGGCTGGGCACTTCTTGAGGCAAGGTGAAACCTGAGACGGTTCAGCGTAGGCACGAGGCTACGTGTGGGTCCCAAGGTGGACCAAGGCATGGATTGGGCTACAAATTCGTGGTCTCTATACAATGGGTCATGGGCATGGGCCAAGAGGCCCAAAAACACAAGAATGAGTCTTGGCCAAGTCTGCATGGCATTGCATGGCACTACAGGCACCAAGTCTCTTGTGATGTGTGGAATGTGGGGACGTTCGAGTATGGCTCTATCTTTTTGGCAGAGCATCACGATAATGCTCATTAGATTATGCATGGCTAAGGATTGTGGGTAGATAAGGTTTTATTGAGATCAAGTGATGGATGATCGTGGGAGATAAGGCTAATCAACATGGAGTCGTGGATAAGATCGTGGGAAGATTATCAGCCATGACAGAGATCGTGGGGAGATAACGTTTATTTCCAAGCCCTATATAGTCAGGGATGTCAAACCTTATGGGGTCTCAATTGTACTCAGTGAGAGAGAAATCACTTAGAGAGAAAGAGTGAAATACTATCGAGAGTTCAATGATTTGTTCCTTTGTATTACTTTTAGTTAAAGTAATAAAGGTTGGGAAAGGTTCTTGTATGCTCTTGTGTTTATTTTGAGTGTGCGAGTTGTGTGCTTGTTATAAAGTTACATTATACAATCCTTGTGTGTGCGATTGGTTGAGACTAATTGCAACTTAGTGCCATCACAAGGCGAAAATTCGAGTGAGAAATTTAGTACTGTGATAGCTATCAGAGGATAAAGGTTTGACAAATGGCAGGTGGTTTGGGTCTTGATGCAGTTTGTGTCTGCATAGCTAAGCTTTTTAGATACTTGGCAATCTTTCAGAGGATCCAAATTTCACCATGTTCTAAAGTTTGGCGATCCATGAGAAGCATATAATCGATCTGAAGCGACAACATGAGGTGGTGGCCTCTTCAAACACATCTTTTTGGCTTGATGAGATGGTAGTAGAAATAGCCATCCTCAAGAAGCGTGTAGCCTCTCAACCAGGCAGAGATGTTATGGTTGGCTCGACCAAGATGAAGGTGCTAGAGCTTAAAGCCTTCAAGGAAGTAAGGGATGCCACAAAGATTGCCACAGAGATTAAGAATTTCCTATGAGATGTGGAACAGTATTTCAAGGTTGTTCGAGTGCTAGATGACAAGAAGGTCAATCTGACCAGCGTGTATCTAGCCAAGGACACCAAGCTGGGGTGGCAGACTCAGTTAGATGGCAATAGAAGTGCAGTCAAGTCTAAGATCGAGATGTGGGAGAGCCTAAAAAAGGAGTTGAAGGACTAGTTTTTGCCTTGTAATATGTCATCGGTTGCAAGGGAGTCCCTAAAGAATGTTGAAGCAAAATGGCACAGTACATAACTATGTGAAGGAATTCAATCTTTTGATGCTTGACATCTAGAATATGTCGGATGAGGACAAGCTTTTCAACTTCCTTTCCAGTCTACAACCCTAGGCTCAACTCGAGCTTAGAAGGCAAGGTGTGAAGGACCTACATTCTGCAATGGTTGCAACTAATGGTTTAGTTGATTTTTGGATCAACAAGTCCTATGATTTAGATTTTGGGAAGCAGCCCAAGGATAAGGCCAAAAGGAAGGAGGGCAAGAGGGGTAAATATAATGGTGGCGGCAAGGATAAAGGCACAGCGTCTACCAAGAACAAGATAAAGACAAGTCTAACTTTGGTTGTTTCATTTATAATGGACCACGCAAGGCGAAAGAGTGTCCAAAGAGGGAGAAGTTAAGTGCCATAGTTGCTGAGGAGAGTGGCAGAAGCAACATCTCGGATGATGTTGGCGCCTCTCGGGTCAATCCTCTTTAGTTGGTGAGTGTAGTGCAAGCTGGACATGGCCCATAATTTGGCCTGATGTATGTGAAGATTGGGCTCAGTAATAAGGAGTTGATGGCGATGGATGACATCGGTGCTACCCACAACTTCGTTGCTAAGAGGATGGTTGAGTCATTGGGTCTAAAAGTCACCAAAACTAGAAGTCAAATGAAGGCAGTCAACTTAGCAGCTCAGGAGGTGCTTGGCATGGCATTAGGTGTAGAGGTAACTATTGGTACTTGGTTTGGTAAACTTAACTTCACTGTGGTGCCTTTAGATGATTTTGATAAAATACTATAGTTGATTTCTTTGAGAGCACAAAAAGTTGCTCTGTTGGCTCACTCGGGTGGTCTCATGAGCATGCATGAGGATCATCCATGTTATGTTTCTAAAATATTCACTCCCTCTTCCAGTATTGGTGGGAAGTCGAGTAGTATGCTATTAGCTAAGAAGGTGGAGCGTGGTCTGAAGAACAAGTATTCTATTCCATTGATTACTAACTTGTTCGATAGACTGGCTAGAGCCTCATATTTCACCAAGCTGGATATCCGGTCTGGATATTAGTAGGTCAGAATTACTGAAGGAGATGAAGGGAAAATGACATGCATCACTTGCTATAGCTCTTACAAATTCCTAGTGATGTCATTCGGTTGGCTAATGCCCCTGCTACTTTCTTGACAATATTATTGTATATAGTGAGTCCCTAGAGGATCACTTGTCCCACCTGAGGTTGGTGTTGTCTAGGTTGAGAGAGCACCAATTATATGTAAAGAAAAAAAAGTGTGAGTTTGCTCAGTGACAGATTATGTTCTTGGGGTATAGGGCAAGTCAAGGGCACGTAAAAATGGATCAGAGAAAAGTCCAGACAATAGTGGAGTGGTAACCCCCTACAAAAGTGTCAGAGTTGATGTCTTTTCTTGGCTTGTCTAACTACTACAGGAAGTTCGTACAGGGTTACTCCAAAAAGGTGGCCCCATCAATAAAAGGTGAGACGGCAACAACAAAGCATACTTCTAGGCTGCAAGAGAATAAAACGCGAGACAGCAACAACAACAAAAGCATATACCCTGCTTGCACGAGTATAAAAAACGAGGCGGCAACAGTAAAGCATACTCCTTGCCCAAATGAGGATAAAAGGTAAGGCGGCAACAACAAAGCACACTCTTTACTCGCACGAGTTTAAAAGCGAGATGGCAACAATAACAAAACTAGACTCCTTGTCCGCACAAGTATAAAAGGCAAGATGGCAATAACAACAAAAGCATACTCCTTGCCCGCAAGAGTATAAAAGGCATGATGACAACGTCACCAAAACCAGACTCCTTGCCTGAACGAGCATAAAAGGCTAGACGGCAACAATAACAAAAGCATATTTCGTGCTTGCACGGGTATAAAAGGCGTGACGGCAACAATAGCAAAGTAGACTTTTAACCCGCAAGAGTATAAAAGGCAAAATGCCAACAACAACAAAACTGGACTCCTTGCCTGCGTGGGTATAAAAACTGAGACAGTAACAACAGCAATAGTAGACTCCTTGCCCGCAATAATACAAATGTGAAAAGGCACAAAAATAAAGCATACTCCTTCCCTGCACGAGCGTAAAAGGTGAGACGGTAACAACAACAAAGCAAACGCTTAGGCCGCATGAGTATAAAAGGCAAGACGATAATAATAACAAAAGTAGAATCCTTGCTTGTAAGAGTTTAAAAGGCAAGACGACAACAACAAAGCATACTTCTTGCCTGGACGAGTATAAAAGGTGAGACGGCAATAGCAAAGCTTGTTGATTGCTTGCAGGAGTATAAAAGGTAAGCCGAAAACAATAACAAAACCAGACTCCTCACTCGTAAGAGTATAAAGAGCCAGAAGTACAATAACAAAATTATACTCTTTGCCTGTTTGAGTGTGAAATGTGAGATGACAACAACAACAAAAACAGAATCCTTACCCGCACGAGTATGAAAAGTAAGACAGGAGCAACAATAAAAATAGACTCCTTGCCCGCAAGAATAGGAAAGGTGAAAAGTACAACAACAAAAGTATACTCCTTGCCCATACGAGTATAAAGGGGGAGAAGGCAACAATAGCAACGCTGACTCCTAGTTCGTACGAGTATAAAAGGCAAGACAACAACCACAACAAAAGTAGACTCTTTGCTCAAAAGATTATAAAAGTCGAAAAGTACAATGATAAAAGCATACTCATTGTGGCACGAGTATAAAAGGTAAGACAGTAAGAACGAGGAAGTAGACTCGTAGCATGCATGAGTATAAAAGGCGAGACAGCAACAACATCAAAGTAGACTCCTAGTACACACGAGTATAAAAGGCGAGATGACAACAACAACAAAAGTAGACTCCTTGCCCGCACGAGTATAAAAGCTGAGACAGTAACAACAACAATGGTAGACTCCTTGCCCGCAAGAATAGAAAAGACAAAAAGTACAAAAATAAAAGTATACTCCTCGCCCACATGAGTATAATGGGCAAGATGGTAATAGTAGCAGAGCTGACTCCTAGCACGCACAAGTATAAAAGGCATGATGGCAGCAACAATAAAATCAGACTCATTACTCGCAAGGATATAAAAACTAAGACAGTGAGAATAACAAAAGCAAAGTCATTACCCGCAAGAGTATAAAAAGAGACAAGTACAACAACAAAAGTATGCTCCTTGCCTGGTCAAGTATAAAGGGCAAGATGGGAACAACAAAGCATACTCCTCACTCGTATGAGTGTAAAAGGCGAGAAGGCAACAAAAGAGCATTCTATTTTCTTGCACGGGTATAACACGGGAGACAGAAACAACAACAAAACCAGACTCCTTTCCCAAATGAGTACAAAAGGCGAGACGGCAACAACAACAAAAGCATTCTCCTTGCTCGCATGAGTAGGAAAGGCGAGATGGCAATAGCAAAACATACCCCTTGCCTACACGAGCATAAAAGGCAAGACGACAGCAACAACAAATACTAACCCCTTGCTCACGTGAGTATTGAAGGTGAGACAGCGACAACAACAAAAGTAGACTCTTTGCCCACACGAGTATAAAAGGTGAGACGACAAAAACAACAAAAGCATACTCCTTGGCGACACGAGTATAAAAGGCAAGATGACAACTAGAAAAAAATCAGACTCCTTGCCTGAACGACAGCAACAACAAAAGCATACTCCTTGCCCGCACGAGTATAAAAGGCGAGACGTCGGCGACGAACCATATTCCTTGTTCGTATGATCATAAAAGGAAGGACAACAACAACAAAGCATGCTCATTGCCCGCATGAGTATAAAAGACGAGCCAGCAACAACAACAAAATGAGACTCCTTACCCGTACGAGTATAAAAGGCGAGACGACAACAACAACAAAAGCATACTCCTTTCTCGCACGAGTATAAAAGGCTTGCTGGCAACAGCAAAGCATACTCCCTGCTCGAACGAGATAACAGGCGAGTCGGTAACAATAGGAAAAATAGAATCCTTGCCTGCACAAGCTACAAAGCGAGACATCAACATCAACAAAAATAGAGTCCGTGCCCACAAGAGCATAAATGGCAAAAAGGCACGACGACAATAATAGCAAAGCACACTCCTAACCCACATGAGTATAAAAGTCGAGATGGCAACAACAGTAAAAGCAGACTCTTTGCCCGCAAGAGCAAAAAAGGCGACAAGTACAACGATAAAACCAGACCCCTTGCCCACGTGAGCATAAAAGGTGAGACAGCAACAACAACAAAAGTATATTTTTTGCCTACAAGAGTACAAAAGGCGAAAAGCACATTAACAAAAGTGTACTCCTTGCCCGCACGAGTAGAAAAGGCAACACAGTAACAACAGAAAAGCAAACTCCTTGCTCGCATGACTTAAAAGGCTAAATGCCAGCAACAACAAAAGTAGACTCCTTTGCTACACGAGTATAAAAGGCGACACATCAACAACAAGACATGTTGCTTGCCCTCATGAGAATAAAAGGTAACACTGCAACAATAACAAAACCAGACTCCATGCCTGTAGCAGTATAAAAGGCGGGAAGGCAACATCAACAAATGCATACTCCCTGCCAGCACGAGTATGAAAGGAGAGATAGCAATAGAAAAGCATACCCCTTGCTCGCGTGAGTATAAAAGATGAGACGACAGCAACAACAAAACCAGACACCTTGCCCACACGAGCATAAAAGGGAGGTGGCAACAAAGCATACTCCTTGCTCGCACGAGTATAAAAGACAAGACGACAACAACAAAGCATCCTCCTTACTCACATGAGTATAAAATGTGAGATGGCAACAACAAAGCATGCTGCTTGCTCGTACGAGTGTAAAAGGCAAGACAACAACAACAACAAGACTAGACTCCTTGCCCGTATGAGTGTAAAAGGAGAGGCAACAACAACAACAAAAGTAGACTCTTTGCCTGCAATAATATAAAAGGCGAAAAGCACAAAAATAAAAGCATACTCCTTACCCACATGAATATAAATGGCAAGACGATAATAATAGCAAAGCAGGCGCCTATCCCTCACGAGTATAGAAGGCGAGATGATAGCAACAACAAAAGCAGACTCCTTACCCACAAGAGTATAAAAGGCAAGGCCTTGACAACAAAGCGTACTCCTTGCTTGCTGGAGTATAAATGTCGAGACGGCAAGAACAAAGGTTGCTAGTTGCCCATACGAGTATAAAAATGAGATGGCAATAACAGTCAAAGTAGACTCCTTGCTCGCAAGATTATAAAAGGCAAAAAATGCAAAAATAAAAGTATAATCCTTTCCTGCACGAGCATAAAAGGCAAGATGGTGACAATAGCAAAGCCGGCTGCTAGCCTGCACGAGTACAAAATGTGAGACAGTAACAATAGCAAAAGTAGACTCCTTGTGCGCAGGAATATAAAAGGCGAAAAGCAAACAAGTAAATGTGTACTCCTTGCCTATACGAGTATTAAATGGTAGACTGTAGCAACAGCAAAGCAAACGCCTAACCCTCACGAGTATAAAAGGCAAAGCGGCAACAACAACAGAAGCAGACTCCTTACCCCCAAGAGTATGCAAGGCAGGACAACAACAACAAAGCATACTCCTTGCACTCATGAGTATAAACGGCAAGACGACAATAACAAAGCAAACTCCTTACTCACATGAGTGTAAAATGCAAGACGGTAGCAACAAAGCATGCTTCTAGCCACACAAATATGAAAGGCAGGACGGCAGCAACAACAAAACTTGACCCCTTACCCACACAAGTATAAATGTGTGATGGCAACAACAACAGCATACTTCTTGCTCGCACGAGTATAAAAGGTGAAATGACAACAGCAAAGCATACGCATTAGCCGTACGAGTATAAAAGGCAAGAGGACAACTACAATAAAAGCAAACTCCTTGGCCGTGCGAGTATAAAAGGAGAGGCGACAACAAGAACAAAAGCATACTCCTTACACGCACAAGAATAAAAGGCTAGACGGCAATGGCAAAGCGTACTCCTTGCCCGCATGAGTATAAAAGGCGAGTCAGTAACAACAACAAAACTAATATCGTTGCCCGCATGAGTATAAAAGGCAAGATAGCAACAACAACAAAAGTAGACTCTTTGCCCGTAAGAGTCTAAAAGGTCAAAAAGTCCAACAACAAAAGCATACTCAATGCCCACAAGAGTATAAAAGGCGAGGCAATAACAACAGCAAAGCAGACTCCTAACCCGCACGAGTGTAAAAGGCGTGACGACAACAACAACAAAAACAAACTCCTTGCCTGCAAAAGTAAAAAAGGCAACAAGTACAACAACAAAACCAGACTTGTTGCCTACCTGAGCATAAAAGTCGAGACAGCAACTGCAGTAAAAGTAGACTCTTTGCCTGCAAGAGTTTAAAAGGCGAAAAGTAAAACAACTAAAGTATACTTCTTGCTAGCATGACTATAAATGGAGAGACGGTAACCACAACAAAACTGACTCCTAGCCTGCATGAATTAAAAGTCTAGACATCAACAACAACAAAAGTAGACTCCTTGCCTACAAGAGTATAAAAGGCAAGACAGCAACAACAATGCATACTCCTTGCCCGCATAGGTTTAAACAACAAGATGACAATAACAAAGCATGCTGCTTGCCTGCATGAGAATATAGGGCAACACATTAACAACAACAAAAACAAGCTTCTTGCTCATACGAGTATGAAAGGCAAGACTACAACAATAATAAATGCATACTCACTGCCAACAATAATATAAAAGGCAACACGACAATAGCAAAGCATACTCTTTGCCCGCATGAGTATAAAAGGTGAGACGGCAACAATAACAAAACTAGACTCTTTGCTTGCAAGAGCATAAAAACCAAGAACTACAACAATAATTGTACACTCTTTACCTACACGAGTATAAAAGACAAGATGATAGCAACAACAAAACCAAACACCCTGCTTGCACGGGTATATGAGGCAAGACAATAATAACAATAAAAGCAGACTCCTTACCTGTAAGAGTATAAAAGGCAAAAAGTATAACAACAAAAGTATGCTCTTTGCCTGCACTAGTATAAAAGGCGAGACAGCAACAACAGCAAAGCAGACACCTAGCCTGCACGAGTATAAGAGGCAAGACGACAACAACAACAAAAGCAGACTCCTTACCTGTAATAGTATAAAAGAGGATAAGTACAACAACAAAAGTATACTCTTTACCCGACCAAGTATAAAAGGTGAAAGCACAACTACAACAAAAGCAGACTCCTTGCCCATGTGGATATAAAAGTTGAGACGGCAACAACAACAAAAGCATACTCCTTGCACGCATGGGTATAAAAGGTGAGATGGCAACAACAAAGCATACACCTTGCCAACAAGAGTATAAAAGTCGAGACGGCAACAACAAAGCATGCACCTTACCTGCATGAGTGTAAAAGGCGATACAGTAATAACAACAAAACCAGACTCCTTGCCCATGCGAGTATAAAAGATTAGACCACATGAGTATAAAAGTCGAGATGACAATGACAACAAAAGGAAGCTCCTTGCCTGCAAGAGTGTAAAGACTACAAGTACAACAAGAAAACTATAGTCCTTACCCAACCAAGCACAAGAGGCAAGAGGACAACTACAATGGAAGCAGACTCCTTGCCCATGCGAGTATAAAAAGGGAGATGGCAACAACAACAAAAGTATACTCCTTGCCCGCAATAGTATAAAAGGTGAGACGACAATAACAAAGCATGCCCCTTACCCGCATGAGTATAAAAGGCGAGACAGTAACAACAAGAAAAGTAGACTCCTTGCCTGCAAGTTTATAAAAGGCAAAAGTCCAACAACAAAAGCATACTTAATGCCCGCATCAACTGGCAGACGTAATGATGAAGGTTATTATAGTACCTTCAGTGATGGTTAGTGGAAACTTATTAAAGGCTCCCTGATTGTGGTCGATCGTAAAAAATGCTCTAGTTTATATATCATACAAGCTTTCATCTTCAGAAATGTTGTGAATGCAGTGGAGAATGAGAAAACCACTGAGTTGTGGTATAAGCGGCTCAACCATATGAGTGAAAATGGGATAATTACTTGACAGGGAAAAACCAGCTTCCAAGTTTGAGGAGGGCAGTTTTGAAAAAGTGTCCTCACTGTTTGGCTATGAAACAAACTAGAGTTACATTCAAGAGTCACATTCAAGAGTCACCTACTTTTTAGGGAGTCAAAGTTGCTTGAGTTGGTGCATTTTGATGTTTGTGGTCCTTTGAAGGTACGCTCACTTAGTGGTGCTCTTTATTTTGTGACTTTTACTGATGATCACTCTAAGAAGCATTGGGTTGATACTTTGTAGACTAAGGATCAGGTTTTGATATTTTCAAGAAATTTTATGCCTTGATTGAGAGACAAACAGGAAAGAAGCTGAAATGTGTTCGTACTGATAATAGTGGTGAGTATAGTGGCTCATTTGATGAATATTGTCAAGCTCATGGGATTCAACACCAGAGGACACCTCCCTAGACACCACAGTTGAATGACTTAGCTGAAAGGATGAACATAACACTAATTGAGAGAGTTAGATATTTACTCTCAGATGCGGATGTGGCCAGCTTCTTAGAGGGACTATCGCCTTCTAGGCCAAGGAAGTTTGAGGCAATAACAAGTCTGTGATGCCCTTAAATGTTATGGATTGTATGCGCGCTACACTGATATATTCAACGAGT